>JABJVO010000113.1:1232945-1245017 GCA_026770805.1 Boulengeromyrus knoepffleri
CTGGCGGGGGATACAGTAGGGAATGTGAGACCGAAACCCAGGAGAGAATGGGTCCCCCCCCCCCCCCCCCCACTTTAATTTTATGAGGGCTCCCACAAAGTGAGGTTTTGTGTTCTTCCAGATGTTTCCACTGCAAGTACTCAGGGGGGAGAGAGACTGCTACAAATACATGCAAAAATGTGATGGAACTCCTAATGGACTGCACCGTGCCTTTAAATAATTTAAGCTCCCCACTCACCTGTCCAGATGTAATTTTATTGGGAGGAAATCTCAGGAGTGTCTGGGAAATGCTGACAGTGTTCTTCATGCAGGCGATGAACCTGGTGGTGACCTGCCCTGTCACCTGGACGTGACCCTGCACTTCCTGAAGCCAGCAGAGTCAGCACAGGGTGCCGTAGTACCAGGGTTCTTGTGCTTCCTGGTTCTCTGGTATCACTCACCATAGGTCTCGGTTCTGAAGCTCTTGTGTTGTTTCTGTGGCCTGGCACTTCCCCTAGGGTAGGCCTGGGCAATTGAATTTTAATTTCAATTACGATTTTGGCTTCCAACGATTATCAAAACAAAAAAAATCGAGAAAACAATTATTGTGCCTGATTTTGTTTTGCATTGATGCTCCCATTTTTTTCTTGTTATATATCCAGATCATCACTTTCAGGCCCATTTAAATTGTTTCTCAGTTGAATTATATTTGGAATTCACGGCTCCATGGTGCACTGTTGCCTCACACCTCTGCGTCCAGGGTTTGCGTCTCTGCGGTGGCTCCATGTGAGTGGAGTCTGCATGTTCTCCCCGTGTCATTATGGGGTTTCCTCTGGGTACTCCGGCTTCCCCCCCACAGTCGAACAACATGTTGAGGTGAACTGGAGTTACCAAATTGTCCGTAGGTGTGTGAGTGTGAGCGAATGGTGTGAGAGTGTGAGCGAATGGTGTGAGAGTGTGAGCGAATGGTGTGAGAGTGTGAGCGAATAGTGTGTGAGTGTGAGCGAATGGTGTGAGAGTGTGCCCTGCGAATTCCCTGCTTTGTGCCTGTAGCCTCTGGGATAGGCTCTGGACCCTCCGCTACTCTGAATAGGACAAGCGGTTTCAGAAATGAGATGGGTGGAAAGCATCCATCCATCCATCCATCCATTTTCCAAAACCACTTATCCTATTCAGGGTCACGTGGGGTCTGGAGCCTATCCTGGAAGCTACAGACACAAAGCAGGGATTAACCTAGGATGGGGAAGTAACTTATACACAGGACACACACTCACACACACACACACACACACACCATTCACACACACACACCACACACACACACTCACACACACACACACACCATTCACACACACACACACACCATTCACACACCATTCACACACACACACTCACACACCATTCACACACACTCACACACACACACTCACACACACACACACCATTCACTAGCACACACACACACTTACACACCATTCACTTACACGTACACTCCAATTTGATACATGTTAAATGTTAAATAATCGTCAATTCAATAAAAAAAAAAAAAAACTAAAATTGTGATTATGATTTTTGCCCTAATCAAGCAGCCCTGCCCTGGGGGAACGTGGGAAGCAGAAAGATCGAGGTCTCTATATTTACAAGGGATCAAGAACCAAACCTGGGTCTGAATTTGTTCCCCTCTCCGCATCGTCTTCTCTGCCCCGACCCAAGTCACCATAGTGGCCCCTTGCTGTCATCTTTCGGTCCAGGGTTATGCTTGCATCCCTAGTCCTCTCCAAACCATTACGGTAGCTGATTGGATCCCTGGGGCAGTTTGTGCTGCTGTTCGCTATACCTCAGTGATTTTAGGACGGTACCCAAGGTCAGCGGGTGTGACTGTTAGGGAGAGTGGAAAACTGAGCAGGCTGTGTGAGGCTGGTCTGGGTGAAGCTGCCTGTTCCAGCACATAATGTGATTAGACAGCACAGAGATGCTGCTATTGATCTGATCTCACACATTGTCTGCATTCCAGCAATGAAATGAAAATCCACAGGAAAGTGTTAATTATCACTGTGTACAGTGACTGATATTTAAACTGCTGCACTCAAGTTTTCTTCCCCTCTGTGTGTTTGACAAGACAGTCCTTTATGAAATTTAACACAGTTGGCCAATTTAACAGTGCCATCAACACTGTTATCTTATAGGCTGTTGTTGGCCTGCGTCACTAAGCCTGTGTATGTGTGCTCAATGTCAACAGGCCAAAGTCCTTGTCTATATTACTTATTTTCACAAAATGATTTAATTTAGCATTTTAAACAATGTGTTTTTGTAACTAAGGGAAAATGTAAGCGTTGGAATTGTGGAATTTGCAGTTCCAGTACTTACCACTAGATGGAGATAGGAAATCATGAATCAGGAAAAAGGGACCCTAAAGCACTGTTTGTAATGTGCTGAGTATCAAGTATCATTGAGGTCAGTCCTATAGAATTTTCCCTTCAGTTGTAGATGTTGCATTTTCAAATGTAATACTATTAACCTGATATTTAGCCATTGTTTCTGTAAGTTATCTTTCCTAGGCTATGAATAAATCCATAATTCCAATAAAAATGTACAAATTCACTGAGATCTCTTTTCTTTCGCGTGTCAACAGCAGTGCTGTCCTGTGTGGCGTATGCAGCCGGGCCCCTGTCCTGTGTGTTTGGTGCTGGCATCCCACAACCATGTGTTCCACCAACCATCCAAACTGGGTGACCTTTGAGGATGAGGAGGCTGCACGCTCTCCTTCCCAGAAGCCCCTTCAGTCTCCGACTGCCAGCTTGGGGTCAGTTCCCAGGCCCAATGGGCTCAGACTGATTCTGCCTTCTCTGAGCGGCTCCTCCTGGGGTTCTTCCAGTCCACTGGACTCGCCACAAATGCACTTTAGCTACGACGGCGGCTCCTGCGTGCCCAGCAACACCCCCTTGTGCACGCCCGTAAGGGAGATGCCCACCAGCTTTTCCTTCTTCCAATGTGCCCCCCCCGGAGATCAGAGTGCTGCCCAAAGCTTCTCCAATGCGTCCACAGCCACTCTGCCCTCGCCAGCCCCAGAGCAGCACACGCCTCAGTCCACAGGGAACTCGTCCGAGGGGTGGAACCCATTTCCGGCATCCCGGGATGACCGGGACCACTTCAGCCCATTCTGGAGTGAGGGGAATGCTGAGTCTGGGGGCTCCTCCTCAGACTCAGACTCGGGGTCCAGCCTGCCCCGCTTCTTTATCAGGACCAAGGATGGTTACGGGCCGCCGCCGGACCACATACAGAACTCCTACTCCTACATCTGCCAAAAGCTCGAGCGGTTACGTGCCGAGGGTGAGGATGGTAAGGAAGGAGGCAGAGAGGGAGATGAGGGGGAACGTATGGAAAGACTAAGAGCCGAGGAGGTAGAGGGAAATCCCAGCTTTGTCCCGCAGGGACTGTTCCGCAGCCAGCAGAGACATGGCTGGCCCATGATGCTCCGCATCCCTGAGCGGAAAAACCGCATGTCCTCTCGGCAGTGGGGGCCCATCTACCTCCGGCTGCTGCCAGGGGGGGTGTTGCAGATGTACTATGAGAAAGGTCTGGAGAAGCCCTTCAAGGAGCTCCAGTTGCACTCCCACTGCCAGCTATCCCTCCCCAAGCTGGAGGGCTACCACGAGCCACGGAAGATCTACACGGTGAAGCTGGAACACGTGTGCTACACTGAGCGCCGGCGCTACCACCCCAGGCCGGAAGTGACGCACGAGGCAGAGGCGGAGCAGCTGCTGAAGTTCGGCACCACCGAGAACGGGGACGTGGAGGACCTGGTGGCGTCTGTGGAGGAGGAGCTGATGAAGTTGCCCGTGATTGCCCAGACGCGTCGGCACTATGAGGAGCAGGAGATGTCGCTGAGGATCGTCGACCACCTCTGGGTGAGGCTGGACAAGGACGGGAACCTGCTGGAGCAGACGGCCATCAGCCACATCTACTGCCTCGCCTTCCTGAATGGGGCTGGAGAATGTTTCATGGCGCTAAATGACCAACAACTGCTTCACAGGAACCCTGAGTACGGCTCGGAGGGTGAGGAGGAAGGCTCATGGATGGAGATCACAGACTGCTACTTCCATGCCTGTGTCAACAAAGCTGAGTTCCAGAAGTCCCGGCTGGTGAAGTTCTCACCACCGGATGCCTGCAGTGTGGAGCTGATGCGATATAAGACTGTGGCTATTGGTTCTGGAGAGCCTCCCTTCTCTGTCAAGGCTGTGGTCACTGTGCAAGGCGCCTACGTGGAGCTCCAGGCCTTCCTCACCATGACGCCCTCCTTCATCTCCTCATCCGGGAGCAACCTTGATTTGTCGCTGCCTTGCGAGAATGTTCTTCTCCGGGTCCCGGTGCCGGAAGATTGGGTGAAGGTGTCACGCACAGTTGCCCTACTGAGGCAGAAGTACCTGAAGGCCCGAATGAACCGCAACGCTTGCCTGGGATCCATCAATGCCACAGACAGCCAACCTGTCATGCAGGTGTCCGTGGGCACCGTCAAGTACGAGAACGTGTACCGTGCCATCGTGTGGAGAATCGACAGGCTACCCGCAAAGAACACCGGTAAGTGCATCTCAGTAACCACAGCAAATACCTGTCCACTTTCTACCTACATGTGAGATGCTCCTCAACTGCCACACCCAAAGTCGACTAATATTATAGCCCAGACTGGAAGGCTGGCACATAGTCCCAGGACAAAACCTTCCTTTTAAAACTCTCCCTTCTCCACTTTAACCATATTGAACTACTTCACTAATGATTTTATTCACAGCTAATTTCAATCTCAACTTTTTTGTACCTGAATGTATTAATCAAGCAATTACCTCTCTTAAGGGTCCTACAGGCTACGTCTCTTAAAGGTACTACCAAGGTCCTCCTGGGATTTGGACCAGGAAGACTTAGGTTATGAACTTTTATACTGAATCAGTACTTTCCCTGCTGCTTATTCACTTGTTCAGTTACAAAGTCCTAGAATTAATATCACATGCGGAAGAGACTGAAATTTACATACATCCTGTCAGTATGCCCGTCGTAAGTGTGATCACTGTGTCACCAGTGTTCTTTTACGCCCCCCCCCCCCTCGGCGAGCAGAAAGTCAACTGTAGGGTTTGTTGTTGTAACTGAATTTGGGTTGTTTGGGATGTAATTGTATGTTCTACACACCCCAGCAATGGACCAACCACACTCCTTCTCCTGCAAGCTCGAGCTGGGTTCGGATCAGGAGATCCCAAATGACTGGTACCCGTTCGTCACCGTGGAGTTCGAGCTGGCTGACACCGTGGTGTCCCACACAAGGGTGAAGTCGCTTGGCACTGAGAGTGACATTCAGCCCCAGAAGCACATAGGGACAAAGGCGTATTACCACTGTCAGGTAAAAGCGGGGTTTCATGCATGACATCTACATGCAGCTACACATTCAAAAACCATAACCGGGCAAATAAAATAGGAGAGCAATAGAACTGAAAGATCAGCTACTCCCACTCTTGTTCTAAATTACATTGTTATGCTGCACACCTGGATCGAGTGACACAGCTATACCTTGTCATCTGTAAACGAGTACACAACCGAACGCTTGGGCTCAGAAGGACCCTCTGACAGCTACGCAACTGTGGGTTTCTAAATTCTCTTGTCTGCCTTTCAGGTGGAGATTGAAAAGAAGTGGATAGAGACAGAATCTCAGAGGCAATCTGACTGCACAACACAGTGATCTTCCTCAACGTCCCGAAAAATAAAAGAACACTTTCCCCTCCTTAAGAAATACACCCTGGACACCTTGCTGAATATTCTTTTCACCAAACAAAGACGAAAAAAGAAGAATTTGTCAGAAGAGAATGTATTTGGAAGAGCCCGTATGAATTTCTGAACTGATGTTCTTGTGTACTTTCAGTATACTGTGTGCTATTTAATTCGTGTCACATTTACATTCCAATATATCCATTTTTTTGTTGTTTTTATAACAGTTTAGCTAAACTACAGTGACAGAATATGTCTCTGAGTTGTGTGATCCGGTAAAACTGGGAATCAAGAGCACATGACATTCAAATAACCATACTGCACTTTCTCCCGCTTGCTGGGGGCAAAAACAGAGGTGCCGCCCTTTTGTAGGGCAGAGAAAATGTCCCCTTTTCAGCAGAATGATAGATATACTCACAGCAGCATTTTGTTTCTTCCCAGGAATACTGCACACAAGCAGGCTTCCTCCAAAACTCCAATAAATTGCACTCTTATATTGTATTGGTACTAGTTAAGCTTAATGTCCTGATTGCAAATTTAGAGTATGCAGTGTAGTGGCCAGAGCACTGGATTCGGGCTCTGAGGATGTGGATATAAGTCTTTGGTGAGAATACTGCTGTTTCTTGAGTTCGTTTCAAAACTCAAGTGAAAAAAAGATATACATAAATGATTTAGGAATGTATAAAGAGAGTATCTATGAGCTGCATCAGTAGATAGTGAAGCAGAAAGAAGAACCGGAAATATGTAACAATTTAAAAGCAGTTGTGGGTGCAGTTCCCTCAAGTTAAAAAGTCAATCGTACGTGCTTGATGCCTTACATTCAGTCATCTAACTGTTGTAGATGAGTGAACCTAACTTGACTTGTAATAGTAACTGCGACGGGGTTCTCGTCCTGATCTTTCTACACAACGCATAGTTACAAAGCTCTTACAAGGGCACGACGAAGGCGCATGTTCTTTAACATCTGCTCTGCATTCACCGAGTCACGGGCGCATTAATAACTTTGGCATGCACGACAAATAACCAGCTCCGCCGTTAATGTGGGATAGAGAGCCGTGGTACAACGCAGCGAAAGGAGCACGACCTAAGCGGAGTTCTGTTTTGTTCTGTAGCCGCAATACTGCAATAAAACAAAATATCTATTTACTATGAGACGTATCAGAGTTACTGACATACAAAGCCGAGAAGACACAACATGTAGCTGCTTTATATTAATGAAAAGATACAATGAATTAATGGATCACCCTAGATCCAAAAATAACACCATCATACGTCGCAATGGCATTTAAATTATTCCGAAACGTCAGGTTAAAGGAACAATACAATAAACTATGCCTCGTCATTTAGACATATACTCTGATTATACTGAAAACAGACAAAGCTGCCGCTCGTCATATAAATTAAGCCCATTAATTCACTTTGTGTCTTAGAGGCGTTTTACTCTGAGACGGGGCGAGAGTAGACAACATGTAAAATAACTGATTTCGTGAGAGATGTAAGGTTTTAAAGAAATAGTGACGGGTCGTAGTAATTACAATGCTGTCAAACTCCAACACAGTTGTAAGTACCTACATAAAGCGGCTAAATCTGGTGACATTTGTGACCCGCTTTACTAATAAACCCGGTGAAGTATGGTAGCCGATATTTATCAGGAACTGTTAGGTTACAAAACACAAACGAGTATTTCTTCGACCAAAAAGCTAAACAGCTATTATTATCAATCTGTTCGGTTCCCGCTTGCCAATTAGAAAGTTTTCTAGCTAATTCATGTGTATTCACCGTAAAGAGGAGTTCCTAGGAAGCTTAGACACAGTCCGTAAAACATTTTAAAAGCTGCCAGTTTATTGAATTATTTTGGTTATTAATTATGTTGAGCTTATGGTCTGATGAATTTTGCTTTTTGCACGGTAATATCAATGTACCAGTGAGTCACAATTTATCAGCTTACATTTGTGATAAGCGCATCGGTGCGTACATCTTTATGTAATAAGAGCGCCTAAGTAACGCGCATGGAAACGTGTTTGGACGGCGTGATTGTATAGTGTTATGAACCACAATAAAACACGGCGTTGTTCCCCCTCCCCGTCTTTTTGCAACGCGCCCTCTTCCAGTCCAAACTATACATGTCAGTCATTGACGATGTGATAGAGAGCGTCAGGGAGCTGTTTCAGGACGAAGGGATCGAGGATCGGGTGCTTGAGGACCTCAGGCAGGTGAGACCCCTCTGTGCCTACCGGGAATGAGCAAGACCGTGAACTGCTGTGGGTCCCCGTGGAACGGATTGGGTAACACTGGCCTAGTTGAATTCAATTACAGGGTCATTCAATATGTATGCAATGACGGAGTTAGAAATGAAGGGAGGGAGGCCGGATTATGCTCTGTCAATCACCACCTGAGAACCCAGGCAGCAACCAATGAGATGTGGCTTAAGTTGGTGGCTGACTGACAGCATATGATGATGTATTTTTATTTGTGCCACCCGTTCTTATACAGTTTTGTATTCATAAAACTTGTCAGATGTCTGGAAAAAACAGGTGGAGCTGAGAGACCAGCAGATCGGCTATTCCACGCTGTGGTGTTTCTTTTGTGTAGCTCTGGGAGTCTAAGGTCATGCAGTCAAAAGCAGTGGAAGGTTTTATGAAAGGTCCCATCAACCCAAACAACTTTGTGCTACAGCTTCCTGCAAATTATGCTCAGACCCTCCATAAACCCACAGGTCAGCCACGTGTCTAAAGTCATCTCCAGATAATTTACTACATCCCTGTATTAATTGTAGTCTCTATTAAAGAAATTCCCAGCATAATCTTAGCCTTGGTATTCGGTAGAATTGGTTAATTATTGTAAATTCCCGCAAAGACACAGTTGATGTTGTCCTGTCTGTTTTCTCTAGCCTCAATCGTCATTCCTGCTGGGAAGACTCTTCAGAATTTCACCACCAAAGCAGTAAGTAATTCTCGGGACTAGTTAAACGAGTCAGACAGGCTAGGAAAGCGGAAGGTGAAGTATGGTTTTTGGACTTGTCTGTTGCAGCATGTGGCAGATTACCAGCTTGCGCCTCCTTGGAGACTGAGCAGATACCTCTGACTCTGAAGGGTATAACTTATTTGAAATTCCAATTGTTAGCCTTATTGCCAGGGAGCGTCTCAGGACACGCACTTTGCTCCCTGGCCACGCTGTGTCAAAAATGGAGAAGGATGGAATGTAAACGTCCTCAGAGCTTTCTACATGGCTTTATTGAAGCTATTTCCCTATTCCGGCTCGTTGATGATTACACTGTAAGCAAATGTACATGCAGTGTAGTTATGCTTAGATATATGACAAATTTCCAGAACGTTCCAATTAGTTGTATTAGACGGCTTATCGTGTGTGTGTGTGTGTGTGTGTGTGTGTGTGTGTGTGTGTGTGTGTATGTGTGTGTGTGTGTGTGTGTGTGTGTATGTGTGTGTGTGTGTGTGTGTGTGTGTGTGTGTGTGTGTGTGTGTGTGTGTGTGTGTGTGTGTGTGTGTGTGTGTGTGCCCTGCAATGGGTTAGCGCTCCATCCTGGGTTGTGCCCTGCCTTGTACCCTCAGTCTCGGGGATAGGCTCCAAACCCCCCGCGACCCTGAATAGGATAAGCCATTTCAGAAAATGGATGGATGGGAAAATGTAAGATTAAAAAATCACCTTCACACCCCTCCTAAAAAGTAATTTTCATGTAGTCCATTATTAAAGAATGTGGAGTGACCAGTGCCATTTAAAATGTTCAGTGAGGATGCACATTATATGACCTCATGATAAATGTCTCAATTCTTTAAAACAATCGACACTGTAACTGCAATTCAGCTCAAGAGGATCAGCCCGTGTTGAAAATAGGCGAGCATCTTGCAGAGACTTGCATATCAAGACATTTCAATCACCAGTCTAAGAATAGTTATTTAATCAAGGACTGATGTACATAATATCAAAGACCAGAGTTATTCTTCACCATGGTGATGGAATGGCCATGTCCTGAGTGGTCGCCCAGTTCCTCTGGAATTAAAAGCAGTGAGGTCTAATTACCTGACATTATGGAAATGCACTACAGAGTTGCGGTTAATTTATTCCACTCTCCACAGCAGATAATTGGGGAATAAAAGCCTTGGAGGATAATCAATTTGACACCATTATAATATCTGCAAAGATGTAGAGAGTCCAGAATGGATGAGAGCAGACATTCCCTTATTGCTGAACTTTATGCAAGAGCATGGCGATGAGGAACGAGCAGGAAACTATAAACTATTCATTTAATCTCAGCAGGGTCTTCTGAAGAAAATGTGCATTGCACATTACATGCTGCATCTTCTGCAAGCTAATCAATTCTTTTATGGACATATATCAGACTGAAAGTGTATTATATACTGGTGCAACTTCAAACACCATTCATTACAATTCACCATTCATTCTTGTCTCCTGAACACCGTGCTTACCTATCCAGAGTGAAAACAAAATGGTGTACAAGAAGCCTGGAAGCACAATAAATCCCAACTAGAAATGGAACTTGCTTTTCCCCACTGAGTGGGGGCTGTATGCAGTGGGGTAAATAACCTGAGCCACAGATTTTCTCACAGGCAGGTTGGTGTCCATGAATGTATTCCTGTGCACTTCTGCCACAATAAACCTGCAGTGAGCTAAGTCTGGTCGGCCTTTAGCCACTCAAGGACACATCTTCATCTGTGAAGCCCTGGGCATGCATGACCTTCCTTAGGAAAGAAAAATGAGGAGATGCAAATTTCATTTCTTCCCCTTGTCAAAATGCACTACACTCTGGGGCCTGTACTTTAACATATCATGGCACTGATGGGCACATTTCTGCCAGAGACTCTATATAGAGTCGACAACAGTAGTTCAGACTCCAGCTGCTACAAAGCAACCCGGTCAAAGTAGCAGACTGGGTCATTTGCACCACTGTTTTGGCTACTGCAGACACTAGCATATCAGATGCATTCAGAGGGATTTCCATTGACACATTTTTAAAGCATAAGCACATCTGGCAGTGGAAAACAACAACAACACCTTTCAAATCCTGCCATTTTTTTCCAGTTCTAAAATCTCACCCAAAACAGAAAAAATACAGAAAATTCATTACACTACACTAGGTAACATCAGCTCTGTTTACGAAAAACTCTGAAATTAAAAGAACAAATCATTGTTTTCAGTCCCCTTTTATTTATTTTTTTAAGGCCAACAATACTTCACACCTACACACATACAAGGGGATGGCTCACAGGAAACCACACTCATCTATGATGTGTGTGCACAGGAGGATGAACATAGACCACATCCTTTGTCATGCAACTCATTTCCCTCACAGCAGAGCACATGGGTCAAAACCAGAGATGTACCAGAACACATTGAAGCCCATGTACACGAAGACTGTTGGCGCTATTCCACTGGCATACAGGAACCGAAGCGTACCTGAGCCGTACTGCAAAGAAAGACTAGTTACAGTGTGGTTCCAGCTCGCACCGGTTTTCCCCTGTAGCAGAGTTGGCTGAGTAAAGGAGATGCTGCGATGGAGAGCAACAGTGACGTAAAACCAAAGAGGTGCTTTTTCACTGTTCATACGGTGTACATCATGATTTATTATGCACTAATTTCCACTAACATGCCTGTGAGAATCGCTGTCTTATATTAGCATCAAACTCTAGCTGAATTAGCATTCAGTGTTCTGTAGTACTTTAAGTAGGTTCCGAGTTATCGGGAAAGCAGGGCCATGTCAGCATGGGTACAGCTCGGGTATGGCTCAAATAATTTATGATGGAAAACTGTCAGTTCGCGGTAAGGCTTGGGTTCATCTTGGTTCTTGGTGCCAGTCAAAAAGTGCCATATGTCATTAGCTTCAAAACAGAGAAGAATGGAGTCTACTGAGATAAGCACTCTTGTGGTATCTGGTAGAACAGGCTCCCTTTGTTTATCCTTTGAGGTGCGACTGTTGGAAACTAGGTGGCAGACACAGAGGAAGACCAGTAAATCGCCACCTCATTATTCCCAAGGCTCTCAGAAAGACAGTGAGTCATTAGTAAGCGTCACCCGACAACATTAAGCTGTGGCCCCTCACGCCTGCTTTTACAGATGCTGCTGGTTACCCCATTTCCTGTTGCCCCTTTGAACTTGCCGGACACCACAATGTGAAGCCGTTGCCTCAGCCTGCCCCGGGGTTGGCTATCATTGGAGACACACAGAGGGGACTACTGTGTTGTACTGAGGCAAAGTAACAGAAAAGAAAAAGAATGTCCATTATATATAATATTATAGCATACCGATATAAATGTGTTTTATATATATATATATATATATATATAGACACAGCCTTTTTGCATTAATGTT
>JABJVO010000113.1:1245117-1276869 GCA_026770805.1 Boulengeromyrus knoepffleri
TGTTTGGCCAGGCCATAGAGCGTTCAGAAGCGGCACGCAGTGCGGCGTAGTCCCGCTCCATTTCAGGTGTCAGGCTATGAATATTCCACACGAGCGTGATGTCACGCTGTTGGTCTCGAAGCCCTCGGACCCGCTCCGCCAGCCCCACGGAAGACAGCCCGGCCTACGCAACCTGCCAGATCGCGTCTGATATTTCATCCCCGTCATTTTATTAAAGATTTAAACAGTTTTGCATTTCAAACAAATACATTCTGGCCAATTTCTCTGACGCGCGTACGGATTCGTTGGCCCTGAGCGTAGATGGAGGGGGGGGTGGGAGTGTGGGCAGCCGCTGAGATTATGATATTTTTTTAAATCATATTTTCACACGTGAATTTAATAAATATAAAGAATGCATTTGTTTTTGGAGCAGCGCTATTGCATTAAGCACGCTGGGTGGGTGGGGTTGGGGGGGCTTGATATGGGGGCCTATAACTCTTGTCAGATGGGGCTGGGAATTAAGATGGAGGGGGTTAGTTGGTGAAGAATCCCTGACATTACTGTTATGGCTAAAATGTGAGCAGTAGCATCCTTTGAATGGAGGCTGTTCATCACCATGCAGTTATTAGTATTAATAGGGATGAGAAGGAGCTTTAATATATCCGCATATTCTGTCCTGCTCCACTTTTCTGCGTGAATGAGACGACGGCATCCCATGATTTCTCTCCTCTTTTTTTGTGTCTCTCCATTTCGGTTTCGAGGCCCCCCCCTTACCTCCACCCGCCCCCTCTGTAAGTGGTGCGAATTGATTGCCCCGCCGGCGAAGGCCTGGCTTTTCGCAGGACGCCCCTCATGGCTCTCCCTGGTCCCCTGACCCCGCCCAAGCCGAACTTTGATGGGTGGCTTCTATTTCCATGTCAGCATCCTGACATCGCCCGACCTACATCAATAAACATTTCGGAAAATAAGATTTTTTTTTTTTTTTGACCTGAATAATTTATTGTGTATGATTATCCTCTATATTTTGTAGAAATCCTATCCCGGGCCTCGGATCTCGTTGCCGCCATGTTTGTCATGGATCTTTAGGAAGGAGAGACTCTTTGCCCCCTTGTCTGCTATGGGAGTGGGGGTCTCGTCAGAGCAATGCAATACCTCGATCCCGGACTTCTCACCATCCGCTGAGCTAAAGCTGGACGTCTCTCTGATAGCTGCCCTCGGTCAGGGCGAGGTGACCTCTTCAGGCTGTGACCTCTGACCTCAGAGCCAGGTCAAGCCCTCTCTCCACCATCAACGGCACATTTCGTAGCGTACTGCATGACCTTCACCTGTTACGTGTTATGTATTCCTAACCACTTTCATAACGCTCCCTTAATGTGTGTGAAAGACCCTCCATTTTGAAAAACAGTGAACTGAGCAGTTTGCTGAATTTAACAGAATCGGAAACACTCTTTTCTGTATAAAATCTGTACATAGGTAATAAGAGAAATTATTATGAAAATGAATTGTTTGCAAGACTGGAATCCTGCTAATGATCTGGTACTCCATCAAACTACCCAAACTGACAAAGAAAGTGGACCCAGATGTTGCAGTGCCCATATCATTCTGGCCCAGGGTTTAATATAGATGTTTAGCCTAAGGGCAGCTAAAGCTTTTAGAACCATCTGGACGCCTCAGACACCGACGGCCCCAGATCACCCTGAGCCCAATGGAGTGATAGTTTCTTTCTAATTCCAATGTAGGCGTGTTTTGTGTTTGTGTGAGTATGTGTGTGTGTTTGGGGGGGGGCGATTTGAATAATTTCCAAGAAACTTTTAGGTAAAATGGCAAATAATCTTGTTACCCCTCCCCCCTCCCCTCCCAACAGTCATTAGATGGGTGTGATCCCTCTGTGTGATGCTGGGCGCAGGGGGGGGGGGGGGCTGCCGGATGAGGGTGCGAAGATCTCCGATGTTGTTCCACCACAGACAAGCCTGATACTCATCAGTTCCTGACATATCCAATCAGGGTCAGTCACGTTTTAGTTCATTAATATCTGACGGTCTGACACCACAAACCCCCCCCCCCCCCAGCGGGATGAAGGGCCAGGGAGGGGTCGCAGCCCGCTGGGACTCGACCCAATACCTGCTGGCGGAACTGACCTTTGAAGCGAGAGCTGAGGATGTCTCTGTCCTCGTTCTGTGACGCGAAAAAGACTAGGAGGCCCAGAAAGTGGAGGGTGGGGTTCCGGGTTCTGGAGTGGAGCTGGGGGGGGGGGGGGGATGCTTGGGGGGGTGGTAGAGGTGGGGCATTGCTGATCATTAGCACAGCGGGAATGCCTGGGGGCTCCAGGCTGGGCCCCAGGCCTGTATGTAAATGGACTGGGCCGTAGAACCTGCTGGAAGCTGCCTCTGCCGCCTTTGTTCTCCGTAATCAGCAAGCTCTGCACATTATGGGGCTGTGGTCCAGGGGAGCCTGGTGTTTCGAACCCAGCACCTTCCTCCTCCCCCCCCCCCCCCCCCCCCCCCCCCCAGTCCCCCTTTGATGTTCCCTTCCAGAGCTTTATGACTGCATGCATTTGGGGGTTGGGCTCTATGTTAAGGCAGGGGGGCATTTGCTATTTGAATGAAAGCTTTGAATGATTTTCGCTGAGCTTAGCCACTCGCTTAACCCCCCCCCCCCCCGATCTGACATTGATGAGGAAATAATAAACAAGGTCTGTTTGCCAATCATGGAATAATAATTAGGCCAGGGCACTTAGTGACGGCAATGGGACACATCTCAGCCCCCCTGCCCCCCGTTTGTCATGTAAGCTGCCGCCAGCTTTACAACAAACCCCCGGTGCCAAGCTATTGAAACGCCGTCAAGCCTGATAGGAGTTCGGCTGCTGGGGTGGGCAAGCGTCTGCCTGGACAGCGGCTCCTCGGAGAGGGGTGTTGATTTCTGGTGAGGAGCTTAAAACAGTGTCTGCTGGGGGTTCGAACCTATCACAGCATGGATCAGTTGTAAGGTCGCGCCCTGCGGCCGCTCAGGCCAAGGGGCCTGAAATCAACAAACATGGCCGCTGATCTCATAACAAGCGGGTGGCAGCAAATATTCCTCTGTGGGGGCCAAGCTTAGAGACCGTTTCGGGGGGGGGGGGTGGGGGGTTGCAGTATGCAAAGGACACCTGACATGTCGCCGCTCCGGTGCCGGGGTAATGAGCGCACCCCCCGCCCGTGTCCCGGGGTGGGGGCCATATCAGGGTATCAGGTAGACTGAGGTCCCTTGTAAAAGCGGCCCCTATGAATTATAAATCATAGGCCACTGGAGCCACTGCCGGTGGGACTGGGAACAGAGTGGGGGGGACATTCCCGGAACAAAGGAGTAAGATGGGAGGAGCAGGCCGCAGGAGAGGTGGAGAGCCTGTGGACTTGATTAGATGTATTTTTATGTAATTATTGTGGCAGGAGAAATGGTTTCATCTCCTGCAGTGCATTAGTTTATCTCCAGGACCTGCCTGTCGCCCCCCCCCCCACCCCCAACCCGTGCTTTATTTTATCCTACAGCAGCCCGTGTTACTGGTCTCCAGTCTAACCCGGAACACGGACGTGAGGGTGCTCACACCACAAGCCTGGGATTTTCCCAGAGAATGAATTTTATATGGTTAATAATTTAATGTAGGTTATATAGGTGACGGATTGTACTTCTGGAAAATGTGGCGTAGGGATGCGGGCTGGGGGGTGACGGTAATGGGGGTCCCCAGGAACGGCGGCCATTTTGACCGATGCAGCGAGCGGTCCAAGTCATGCGCCGATCCATTCCTGTCTCCCGGACGACCGCTTCCCGCACCTTGCCGGTCAGGTGCATGTCTTCAGGAGGGCAGCACGGAGGGGTGCGGGGGCTTCTCGGCCTACCCCTTAAGTCTCCCCCGGCCTGTAGTGGCAGGAGAGCCAGTTTCCCGGTCGGCCGCTATTGAATAGAAATATTGTTTTTTTTTTTCTTTCGGAGGAGAGCGGGGACCAGCCTGATGAAAGGTTGATTGATAGGGTGTCAGGCGCTCTGTGATGGATTAAATTGTGTGTGCAGACGGGCGCGGCCCCATCCAGCCCCCGGCCGGCCCGACCCCTCCCAGAGCCACCGCTGCCGCTGCGGCTTTAAGAAAATTTGATTTTCGCCGCTCGCAAACACGCGCCGGCCCCCTCGTCCCCTCCACCCCCCGCCTTCCATTTAGTTTCAGGGGGCACAAGTGATTCTTTATTGGATGAAATCGCCACTGGATTGGATAAAGTGTTAGAGCGCCGACCCATCTATCACTATCACCACTCGGCCGCTGGTCCGTCTAAGCGGAAAAGAGTGGAAGCAAAGAGAAGAGACAAAAAAATGAAAAGTCAAAAAAGCAGGCGGCCCGGGGGGGGGGGCACGTCTGAGGTTTGGGCGCGGGGGGGCTTTTGGGCCGCCTTGATTTCTCAGAAAATAAAGAGGGGCCCCCTCCAGTCAGACATTTGCTCCACATGACTAGTCAGACCCAGCCACTCGTAACTTCTCTGGAACATTCTGGACGTCCTGAACTGGTACTGGCTCTCCAGCTCTGACCCCAACACGAAGGTCCCTCATCCCTCTGTTTTGCTCCCCTCCCTCAGCTGACCACCCGCAAACGTTCCCTAACGTGTCTGGAACGAGGTGAGCCAGCCCCATGGCCTAAAGTTCCTATTATGAAAAAGCGTTTATTAAACCACTCCTGTGTCTGCTGCATCCCACACTGGGCAACTTCTGCACATGCATTTTTAAAGTCCCATGCCCCCTGCCCCCCCCAAACCATTGCACTTTAAGGAGCAAATGGGCACAGATTTCGCTGTGGGCGCAGCCTCCAGCCCGGGACACGCACCCAAAATGTCAGGTAGATGGGGGGCGAGATCGGGAATTATTTAAAAGCATGAAGCACTTGCATATTTCGTCCCTATTATGAATAATGCATTTTAAAATGAGCTTCCGACAATGTAAATATAATGTAAAATGGACTGTTTTCCGACCTTTGACCCCCGAGACATCTTTCTGGCCACGAAGTCCTGAGGCACTGGGACTTTTCCCGTTAATAAATCATGACCGAAACAGAGCTGTACTTACCAACCTGGTCGAAAATGCTCTTACGAGAACCAGGATGAACTGAAACACAAATATTTTATCGAGGATATTTAAACATGCTACAATGACTGCAGTATGTTACAACCACCTCTCAGGGTTGTGGGTGTGTGTGATACAGATAGCAGATCAGCATTGATCATACACACACACACACACACACAGAGGACAGCAACAGTCAAGACATTTGCCAGTGCATTTGATTCAAAGGGCCTTGGTTAGCTAACAAGGTTTTTTTCATGTCTTAAACATTCTTTTTGCTTGTCAGGAAAAACCATCAGAATTAAAATTCTATATAGGTATATATGAAGGAAACAAAAAATGCATTCTAGAAGAGTAGTTATTAGTTATTAGTTAAGTAGTTATAGCTTTTAGGATAGTTACAATGTCTCAGTTACCGCATTTCAATATCCACTCTAGTAAAAATAATAATGGTGATGATAATATTATTAGTAATAATTAATTGATAAGTTTGCAATATTTGCTAACTATGCATGTAAAAATTTACCTTACCATACTTACAAGTAAAGATTAATGAACAATTGTTAGGAATTATTATTGTGGTTTTTAATTGTTCTCATTATTATTCAAAATTAATTCATTCATTCATTAATTAATTGGCCACATTCCCACAGGACGCTCTGAACAGCTGTTTTTGGTAATTTGACACGTAACACTCCTGAGCTGAAGACACCTTTCAGGGACTGGATCCCAGCTCTGCCCGTCAGCACATGGGTCTGGGCCGCAATCGTGTGCTGTGCCGGGAGCTGTGACCACAAAGCACCCGGACACACAGCTCAGACTGAGAAACAAGCAGGAGGTTTGGAGCCCACATGCTTCTGAGTGCTTAGCCTTGAGCCTCAGATCCACAACGCCTCCGGCACCAGAAGCCAGGATGCTGGCGGGAATTCCGTGGGAAATGGCCGTAGTCAGACCCAAAGAAAGAGGTGGCAGTGAGGGCACTAATAAAGCACTGGAATCTTTCACTGTGTGTTCCTTCCAGTGTTTGGCATCCTCGTGTTACTTGATTGTTTCATCTGACTGAGTCTTTGGAAGCACAGAAGGTACAGGAGCGATTAAAGATGAAAAAAACCCAAATCTGCCTTGGGGGGGGGGGGCGTTTTCTAGTCTTTTTCTTAACTTACTTTTCTAGTGGAGTACCTGTCTCAAGTTACTCACAAACATAAGACTATAAACATTTTAGAACTTATCAAAAAGACAGTGGAAGCAAAAGATGGGTTATAGGAGGTGGGTTTTAATCTTAATAATTCATAAATCTGTCCTGTTTCTCTTGAACGGTATTTGATGAGGAAACGATTGTGTTTAGTCCCGCACTGAGTAAATATCGTGAGCATGGGGGGGGGGAGGTTGGGCGGGGCGTGTAGATGTCACTTAGATAAGGCAATGACCAGTCACAGGACAGAGGGGTCCCCAACCACTGCTACGCAGATGGCACTGATCCCAGGTCAGTCGGAGCTGAGGTTCGACCCCCTCGGGGCTGGCAGTGAGGTCAGGTAGGGGCGGGCTGTCACTCGCACCTATGCCTGGGGCCCTGGAGGCCACAACGCTTGGGGAAATGGCGTGTGGTCATATCAGTATGGAATGTTGTGGAAGGAGTGCTGTCACGCATCAGATATGAATGGTGGAGAGCTGTCGTTTCAGTCCTGTGTCTGCGAGGAAGTTCTCTAAGTTTTATATATATAATGCAAATCTGAAAGAATGCAAACGTGATTTCATGCGAGCATGCCTTGCATATTACTTGAGAGCTGCGAAAGCTGTAGCCTTTCAGGGTGAAATGATGACGAATCCTGAAAGCATTTGGAGTCGGGAATAGAGGAGGTGGGAGTTGTGGGGGTGGGGGGGCATGGAAAGAGGTCCTCAGCAGGAGATGCAGCTTCTCAGACTTGCAGGCCCTCAAGGTTAAACTGGAAAGAAGGTGGAGATGCCCCTCCAGTGCTCATTCACACATCAGCGACCTCGCCCCCCCCCCAGACAAGCAGGTACATGTTGACACCGTGTTTGAGGAAACAGTCTGTGATAATGCTGTGGTATTGATCAGCTATTCACGCCTCATGCCAGCAGCAGTGATTGGGGGGGGGTCAGTCTCGTCAGTCTGTCCACTCAGTCATTTATTCGGGGGGGGTCCACCAAATGTTGGGAATGCACCCCTCCATCTGGGGTTTGGGAGTCAAGTTCAGCTGGGAAGGGTCCTGGGGGGTTCTGAAGGTCCAGGTTACTGAGAAGCAGCTCCATCTGTATCTGTCAGCAAACAAGGACCTGCCTTTCTAAGGGGGGGGGACATTCAGGGTTAATATAGAAAAAGTTATTTTAAGAAAATGGTTGATCTGTCTTCAGTATGATAAGAAAAATCATAATCATTAAGGAACATTCACTTAATATTTAATGTTTAGTCAATAGTATATTAATATAGAAATACATTTTGCATGTATTCCTTGATTATAACCTGACATTATATAGATGCCTAGATGTTTATTATTATTTTTTATTATGCATCACATGGTCTGGCTTCTCCCAGATTACACTTTGGCTGACAGGCTGAGATTTTCAGCCCAGTCCTTGAGATGCAGTGATCATTTGCCCCGGCCTGATTTAAATTTTTTTTTTTTATCACCATTAGTTCCTGAAAGCCACCCCCCCACCCCCCCAAGCAGATATTAGGGCCAGTGGCCCATGTGCAGCCCCCGCACGCCGCCTTTCTGCTCCATTGTCTGTGGTCCCGGCCCTCTGCGAGCGCCGTGTCACACTTTTGACCCCTTCTATATTGCCGGTCTGATTGCAGCTGCCCCCCGAATATAGCATCGCATTTAAATACAAAGCAGGTGCTTAGAGGCAGACAATGAATTCAAATGCAATGCTGATGCGCTAAATCATTTTAAGTCACAAAAAATATATATATTTTTTTTCCACCATGCGGCTATCCACATATAAAAAAGGCCACCGGCATTATTTTGCAGAGTGAATCTGTCCCCCCCCCCCTCCTTAATTCCCACCGTGTGCATTTGCTGTAACACTAGCCTAACCCAATTTGAGGCAGCTGAGTGCCGGTCAGCGGGTGCGTGTCCCTGCTCTGAACAATGTGCCTTGCTGCCTGGCGGTCCCTCCTGTCACAGCCCTTCCACTCACCCGCCCGCCCGCCTGTGTGCCTGTGATCAATCTCGCGTGGATCAGTCACGGTCTCAGAGATGATGCGGCTCTCTCTCTCTCCGTGCCGCTCTCCCACTCCCTGTCCATCCGTCCCTCCGGCCGTGTGAGTGGACCTCAGCCACGGACGAGGCCGGACCGCCTGGATAATTTCCACCCCCCCCCCCCAAAAAAAAACCCGTGCTGGACCACAGTGGGAAAACAAAAATCGAGAAACAGAGCAACGCAAAGGTATGGCGCCTTTTACTTTGTTATGACCCTCATCTCGGGGACGTCACTTGGCCTGCGGTGACACCATGCCGGGTCCCCTCCTGCTGACGTTGACGTGATGTCACTGAGAGAGATTCCTCATAAGCTTCTTGGGGTGTCTATTTTTTTCCAACTTTAATGCTACTGAGACAGTTTGTGTCTGTCGTCTTACTTTCCATGTTGTCATCATTGGTTTGTTAGTAATTTTGTGTGCCAGTATGATTTAGAATCAGTGTAAGATCCTCTGGGCATTCATATGGGCATTTCTTGAATTAATGTCTTATGCCATTAATAATTACGCAACGCTAATTTGATCTTGCTCCATCCATGGAACAGAAAATAAAATACCGGCTTTGCGAGTGTTTTGTGGTGTTTCTGGGCTAATGTGGTTGGAAATCGGCGATTAATATTTCGGACTGTTGCCTTAATCGTGTTTGTGAGCTGATGCATCGTAGTTAGGGGCCAGTATCAACGTTCGGCATGTGCAAAGTGATGGGTCATTCCTTCATCAGGCGGCAATGAGCAGAAGCGGAAGTAAAGTTTCACTTGGGGCGATGGATCAGTCTGCATAATCACCACACGTATCACTCTAATATTATTAAAATCAAAATGCAAATCTCTGCCATATCTAAATAACATCAGTTCCTCAAAGTTCGCTTACATTGCTTTAAGTGAGGTGGCATTCATTTGGAGAAGTATGATTGCATCTAAAATATACAGCCTTTTAAAGACCTGTCAAGGTAACATTTTGGAAACTTGAACGATAGTTTGCATGCGTTAGTAACTGTGTTAATGTTATTAGCATGCATTCCAACTAGTCCTTGGTTCTTTACTCCCATTATGTCAGAGCCTGTTATTAGTTTAACGCTTTAACTTTTTACAGCACGTGACACATTTCAGTTTCAGAAGCTCGGATGGGCTTTGAAGTCCCCCAAACCCGGTGTTATATGCTAATGATATTCTGACTTGTTTTCTTTCTTAGCTCCTGATGTCAGTAACTCGAGAAGCTGTTAGTAAGATTTTTAAAGGGTTTGGGGAAAAGTACAAGCTGACGATCTGATTTGCGTTAAATATGAAGTCGGGGAACCTCGTGGGGACGTGGGAGAGCGTATCGATCGGGAAAGCCCATCATGTGGCCTCACTTAAACACTTACAGCAACGCCGGTAGCTCTGGGCCGTTTGAGTGCATGATGTAAGTTTAACTACAATCTAATTTCACAAGTGGGAGGGGGGGGGGGGGGGTGCAACACGGTGAGCCGGTCAGGACTTGTTTTAAAAGTTAATGCACATTGAAGCTGCCCAGGGCCCAAGAGGTTAATGGCTAACAAATTAACCCCCAAGCACCAGCGTCCAAATAGCCTGCAACACATGATAACCTATAATCAATATTGGCAATTATCTGTCAGGCCTAACCTAATGTTAGTGACCTGTCTCTGGTGAATGAGCCCTCCGTGCAGAGGATACGTTTCCATGTGCAAAGTGGCCCTGATGATTGCATTACCAAGTTTTTTTTTTGACCACTTCCAATACAGGGACACCCGCGCACTTGCTCCATCTCTTTCTCTCTCGCTCTCTCTGCCGCTCTCTCCTTTTCTCCAGTTTCCTCTCCCCCTTCCTCTACCACGGCCACAGCACGGCCACAAGCCCAACCGGACAGTAATGCAGAAGTGCCGGGATTTCACAGCATTTGGTACAAATTTTGTGCAGAAGCACCTGAAAGGGAAGCGACTTGCGTAACCCAGCGCAGGGCGATGTCTCCCTCTCTCACCACAAAAGGTGATTTCATGATAGCGTTTCCCCTGCATCCAGGTAATGTCTGTGAGCAAGCAGAACGGCGGGTGAAGTTCCCTCTCTGATTAAACAGCAGCCTGAATTGCAGGTTGTTAATCTCAAAGCCTGTCTTTGTCTCCTTTTCCCCCGTTCTCTCTTCTTTTTGTGGGGGAAGCTTGACTTGATGAGCGCCTCAGCTTCCCTGCTTTCACCTTTTGGTTAGAGGCTCATTGCCTGCAGGACTACAAGGATCTTCCTTCCCTCTCGCATTCGTAGACTGCCTGGATAAAAAGGTGTTCGTCCGTAATGACCACTCTCGGCACCTGCCGGCACGGATTACCGAACATTTAGCTTTTGAATTTTAGTGATGAGGACTGACAAACAAAAGTTTCTGTTGCTGTTTCAGTTTTGTGTTAAAAAAAAACTTTTATTACTGTATTTGTCATGCCTAGGAGGCCTAGAGAAACTGTTGAGTGTTTATGAGCCTGTTCAATTGCAAGGTTCACCTGCAGGGGTAAAAAAAAAAAAAAATTCCAAAGAGCTGAGAGCTCCCCACGCACTCAGTACTCATGCATGCGGGTAATGTTGTAAACACATTTCTCCCCGCGCTCTTTTGCACAAGTGTTACCTTTGTTCTCAGATCCTGCAGAATTACTCCTTTACCTTTTCGTGTTCGGGAGACCCAAAATGTCCGGCAATAACCTAGTCGCCTAATATTTTATCAATGAGCCGGCGAGTGATAAATTCATTATGTCACGCGGTAAGCAAACGCTTTTTGGGACGATAAGGAAAATGTGTACGATTTTATACAGATTAAAATTAAACGGAATGCGAGATTTAGGGAGACCACGAGCTCGTCATCTTTGCGGCATAATAGTGTGCTGGTTATCACAAGTCAACAGTAAAACGTTCATGAGTCTTTTTTTGCAGTCAGAACAAGTAATATGAAGAAAATGGCACACCTGATTACTAATTTATATATATAAAGTTGACTTAACAAGGTGAGGTCAAACAAAATTTCGCCCTAAAATAGCAGTACAGGGGTCCCACGACCCTGTACCGGGTAAGCGATTGGAAGATGCAGGGCGGGTGGGTATTATCCGAACGTTTGCTCGTTCGACAACTTTAGTGTGAAAATTACATGCAAATTGTTACACTTAGAATGAGAACATCATTATTTTCAGTTATTTTAAAGATATTTTTTGTTGTGGTTATACGAATTCAGAAACCATATTTCCTTTATTTCAATTTTCACTTATTTGTGACTATTAATAATAATCGACGTTTCCGCTTATAGTTGGTAACCACAGAGTGTTTTTAGAAATTCTATTTATATATTTATATCATAAGGGTCTGGTTTCCAGGTTTATCTGTAATTTTATCTTGCTTATATCTATCCAATGTGTCCTCCGTCACACTCTATTAAAAAAAGATGAAACTTCGTTAGTGAAGTTTAATGACAATCGACTTGTTGAGGATATTTGCTTTTAAGTCCATATTCTGGTGATTTTATTATCCAACTAAAAATTCCTGCTTGCGTGCGTGCTTGAGTGAATGTATTTGCATTAGATAACTGTTCTGTTATTTTACTATGAAATTGATTTTTCTTCTCTTTCTTAATAGTCTTATTAGTTACCAATTTTCTAATTGGTGAAGTGCAGTAAATACGGACTCCTCGTGTCTATATTTTCAAAAAGGCTCGGTCGGTTTTAAAACCAGTCAGACGATATTGCAACATAAACCGCACAAGCATAATAGTGTGAAATATTTTACTATGTAATAAATAACGTGACTTTAAACATTTAGCCTAATACGTATTAAGAATTAACCTCATATTGTTTTGCAAACGTTATTAATGCAGATATAAAAATGCAATACCTTTTACCGAAGTTTAATAGGTATTATTATTAGTATTATTATTATTATTATTATTATTATTGTTATTGTTGTTGTTTGTTTAGTAGAAATATTGTATGGTGAATAAATTAAATTAGTTACAGCTACAGTGCATGGTTATTTTAAACGTTATATTATAGTGATGTTTTGTGGCTTGAAATGAATATATTACCCTACATATTAAAAGGCAAAGTGAAAATAAATGTAATTAAAATGATATTTTTTACAATTATATTTACAATTATAAACACAAGTAATTTTTTGAATAATTTTTTTTTTCAATATATTTTTTAAATAATACATTTTCGTCCCTGCTTGCGAGGAATGGTATTTGCTGCAATGTGGAAAATTAACATTCCAACAACAATAGACATTTATCTTTATATATACCCGCACGAAAAAAGACAAATGTGAAGGGCAGCGCAAATTGAAGTTGAAGTTTGGGGCGCGCGCGGTGCTCTCGGACGCCTTGCCCCGTCCCCTTTGACTGCGGAGACCTTGAACTTTGTCGGTAGGCTGCAGACTAGAAAGCAGCTGCTCGCTCGTGGGGAAATTAATGCCATATGCCACGGTGTCAGTCAATGCACCATCGGCAAAGAGAGAGAGGAAGAAAGAAAGAGAAAAAGGTTAGTATTGAAGCGCTATTTCAAAAGTGTACACTCCAGTAAGTACATATGTTAAGTGAGCGGTGTATTTATATAATCGCAATATCGTCTAATTATATATATATATATATATTAAACACAGTTAAGCATTAAAATGACAGGCAGAAGGAAAGATACATATAATATATTCGTGGTCAATCTCATCACAGTCGTCATTATTACTGTTATCATTATTATTGTTATCGTTTTTTAATCCATAACAAATACACAAATTACATAAAGTAATATTATTATTTTTTAAATATGTTTCATTTACTCCTTATTCGCATTTATCCAAACCCCTAGATGTATTGCTATAATATATTGCTATATAAGTATTGCTATATATGCCATATAGCACACAGTAATATTGCATTCAAAATTGATCGGCATAGTTTTTACAGTATTGTTTATTTTAACCGCCCCCCCGCCCCTCTCCACCGCTTGTCCTTGTTCTTCAAGGCGTCTACGTTTCTATTAAGCTGATACACTGTACCCGCTAAATTATTTTCTATAATGTTAATTGGTTAATGAGAAACCAGTCCGCCCTGTTACATAGGTTCTATATGGGGCATATTCACATATATTAATGTTTAATCATTTGCGAACGAATACAGGGTATGTATATGTTATGTTTGTAGTATTAATATGGTTACTTCCGCTTAATATTCATTGCTATTATTATATTATTTTTGTCCAAAATTTCGCTTAGATTTTAATGTATATATTGGTTTTGACGTTGTGGCTGTACTGAAGAAAATATGTAGGTTACATTTTTCAACACATTCCAGAGATTGGTGTAATATTCGCTGAACACTGCTTTTACAGTAGCGTTTTAATGTTCTGAAATTGCGTAGATTAACAAATATCTCATGTCACATACAGCATGGCTGCTGGTTGGTTCCAATGCAGATGCATTTATAGCCCTGGAAAAATACACACACACACGCACACGCATGTGGGTGTGTGTGTGTATGTGTGTGTATATATATGTATATATAAAATCAAAGATGCCTGAGATAATGGAAAATAATAAAATCCCTTTTTGTTATATGTAGTATGGTTCTAACACTTATTTGGGTGTGTGTTTATTTTTAGGCCATGTAAATGTCTATTTTTATTTTATTACAAAATGCGTATGTCTGATGCAAAGCGAGGAGGTGGAGAATCATCACTCGCTTAGTGTCTGAAATCGTCTGCCAGGGTCTGTTTTGATGGGGGACATGCCAGGTCATAGTGACACGTGTTCATTGCCTGAGGCAGAGAGCAATTTTAACATGGATGGGAACAAAGAAAATGATTTTAAGAATGGTGCCAACGGTTTGGCTTCCCAAAATCGTTAGTTTAATTTTTCAGGGTAATACTTATAACTTTGAAGGGGTGAAAAGTAACAAACAGTATTCCTTTTGTTCTATAAGACGTAAACACTAGATTTTAATTTTCTTTTTTCACATGCGGCTTGGTCATAATGTTCTCCGTCCTCTTAGTCGTCTTCTCACATTACCTTACAAGCATAAATCCACTCTTTACCAGTAATATGCTGTTATTGTTAAAATATAACTTGAGGTTCTATGTCATCATGACTCTAGTTACAGGGGTGAGTTTTTTTTTTTTCTGGTTATGTTTGAAATAATCGAATCCTTGTGTATTTTCCCATCTGTTCAGTACAGTGTGACCTAACTGCGCTGGCACAGAATAGGCCAGCAGGAGGCGGTAAACTGTGCGTCTAAAGTACCCATTCTTCTCACTCTGTCAGAACGGCTCTGGTGCACTCGCGACATTTTCTCTCCCTCCTGGAGTGAGCTACCCCGTCCAGATCCCAGCTGGAGTCACTCTGCAGACCTCGTCAGGTAAGGCGACGTGCGGAGAGATGCAGACGGACATTTCGCCCCGAGACGAGTGGCGGGTTGGTGCCTGTCACTTTCCCATCACGATATTACCTTGAGAGCAGGCAGTGTGCATCAAGCTCATCATTTCACACCCTCTCTCTGGATGCTACTTTGGGGTGAAGGTCTGGCCACTCAATTTGTCTCAAATTGCCAGTAATCGTCAGACCCTTGTGATTATGCTTTTTTCCCCTTCCTCCCCTGGAGCACCACACTTCAGCACCAGTGGATGGTAATTAAAAGACTTCTGAAACAATCAGCAACTAAATAGAATCTGCTCAAAACTGCATTTAAAACATTTTCTTCCTTCTGTTTTTACACTCTCTTGCAATCAGCTTAATCCTACTCTGTGATTATTTTAGACCAGATCATACTACAATCTTGCCATTACATTCTGTTATTTGCCATGATTGCACTGTGCTCGGAATCCGACAAGCTTTACTTTAAAGATCTACAGCTTGCCCTGGCTAAGCGATGTGTTTAAAAAAAAAACAAAAAAACAAAAAAAAAACATAATTTTAAATTTTCCAATACATCGCGTGGTTTCGGAGAGTCTTGTGTAATTGATTACAAGCTCTTTGGAGAACAAAAGATACCACTGATCTCCGAGTGAGATTCAGGCATCTGCATGCAGGAAAGACTGAAAATCAACGTTCCGTCAAGATTCCACGTGATTTGTTATAGAATTAAACCCCCAGTGGTTTATATTCAGGAAAAAATACTTGGCTTCATGTTTTTGATTAACAGGCCTTGCTGCCTGGGAGGCTGTAGTTTTCCTGTGATTGTGTAATGGATTAGCATTGGTTGATTTCGCTTTTGATAATGATGCTGAAAATCTGGCTTCAAACCCCACAGTAGGGGGCGCTGTTGTGCATTGTAAATCACTCGCCGATTTAACATTTGGGAGAAGTATTTGGAAAAACCTGTTAGCGTTTATGTTGCATGAACCCCCCACCAACATGACAGACTGACTGTCTGACGCCAGGCCACCTGTACAAGGTCAACGTTCCGGTGATGGTGACTCAGGCCCCAGCCAGCAACCGTATCCTCCCGCAACCCATCCAACACGTCATGGAGCCGAGAGAGCAGGTGGCTCCCCAGGGTGCCGTGGCCAGTGTCGCCCCCACCGCTGTCCTGCAGACGATCCCTCCGCCGGCAGCTGACACTTACGCCCCTGCTGCCCCCAGCACGACCCTCCTCCACCCGTCCGAGCCACAGCCCGTCCCGCACCAACAGCACCTCTTCCTTGGCCAGGGTGGTGTGGTGCAGCCTCCGGTTGCCCTCCAGCCCCAGCTGACTCTGCCTGCTGTGCCCCAGCCCCCACCGTTGCCTACCCCTGGCCCGGTCACTCCAGACAGCCCTGGGGATGATGAGTTCACGCTGGATGGAATCGAGTTCAGCCCCCAGCCTCTTGACATGAGCCTGCCGTCACCCTTCGCTGGCCAGGGGCAGGCATGCGACAGGCAGCTGGGAACTGCACGGGATGAAGTGGGCCAGGATGGGGGGGGCTCCTTGCCTGTAAATGCTGGGGAGGCAAAAGCTCAGCTTGTGGAGTCTGCCAAGGTAACTCCATCCCCCCCCACACACACACACATATTGTCCAACTACCCTCAATGTGACATTGCTAGCTAAGTTAGGTTGTTAATACCTGTACTGGTACCAGTATGATTTTCTGGTGAGTGATGTAGACAGTTTGTCCTAGTTAGAACCGGCTGGTAAGATCGGCTGTTGCCCTGCCTTTTCATCTGAGAAGGACCTCACCTTCCGCTGTCCTTGTGACGGTTGTTGAAGCACATTCAAAATGTATGCATTCATAAGTACCGATTCTGAAGTCCCCCTATGTGGCTCCATAAACCTTTTGTACTTGTCTGTCTGAAGCATGTACAGAATATTAACTTCAAGAGGATATTTTTCCATTTTCCCCTATTAGCTGGAGATGGACTTAATGAGGGACTTCAACTACAACGACCTGGAGGCCCTGCAGCAACTGGACGGGGCTTGTGACAGCACCTCGGAGGAGGAGGCTGAGGAGGAGGAGGTGGAGGGGGGAGCAGGGGCCGATGAAGATGAGTTTCTGGGCATGATCAATGCCGAGGCGCTCAAGGCCCTGCAAGAGGCCGAGGGCAGCAGCGAGGACGACGGCTCCAGCAGCGACAGCGACGCCTTGGACGATGCTGTGGAGGAAGTGGAGGAGGTGAGCGCTTCGGGGGGGCGGCGTGGGCGTGAAGGATCTCCATGACTCCATACCCCCCCCAGATGATCAGTGATTTCCCACAGCCCCATTTCTGTATCCCAGCAGTTGGAAGCAGGTCATATCCTTCATTTTCAGCCTTTGTCCTATGCAAGGCATCCATAAAATGTACGTGACAGTATTTAGGAATGCCATAATGAAAGACACACTGTGGCTGTACTGGTGTGGAACAGCAGGGCGGCGAGCCTGTGACTCGTGATGGCCAGTCTGCCGTGATGCTGCTGAAGATGGGGCTGCTGTATCGTTTTTAAAGTACCCAGAGTCCTCTCTCCCGCTCTCACACAGACGTTTTGTGTCCGTTGTCCTAACGACGTTAAACCTGTATACCAGCACAAACGCACTACCGTGACATTCTAGCAAGCCGTTTGAAGTTTGAAGGCCATCTCGAGTGCCTTTGAAGTGCTTTGATGGTCTCGCGAAGCTGGGCGTTATCAGGCAGGGCCCTCAGAGTATTATGGGGGCCAGACGGGCCTGGTGTAGGTGTGGTCCTCTTCCTTTGAGGGTTAACTGAAAATTTCACTTCGTAAATAGTGAACCAACCACCAATATTCTATCTTTCCTGTGGGTCACTGCCAGTTTATTTACGGAAGATTAACTCCTACTTCTGTCAGAATGTTGTCCTTACTTGGATAGTGACCTCTCCTTCAGTGTCTCTTGAAAGGAGTTTTTAAAAATTCATTTTAATTCTATGCTTTTTAAGACCCAAATTTCTATTCCATGAGGAATGTGTTTTGACTGTTAACCTTTTTAATAATCTTTATTAGTGAGCCTTGATGCTGTGTTGCGTTGAGTTGACTTCCCTGTTTCCTGGATTTCTTCCTGTACTGTGGGGTTTGTGTCCTCGTTGCGGGAGACATGTTTGTTGTTCTTATGATGCTGTCATTCACGCAGGACCCCCTTAACTCGGGCGACGACGTGAGCGAGCAGGATGTTCCGGATCTCTTTGACACTGACAATGTTGTTGTGTGTCAGTATGACAAGGTAGGGGGCGCCGTTAGTGAGAGTGTGATGTTTTGCATTGTAAGATTCAGATGGTCCTCTGCTGGCACGCCTGGTGCAAATATGCAAGGGTGTGATGAGCAGTGAATTACTTTGGATCTCATGCTCTTGTTAGGGTATATTTGAAGACTGGCAATCCCTACAGAAGGGTTTCAGAAGCATCACTTTATATCATTTACACCCTTGTGCAAATTAATTGAAGCGAGTTGCCACGTCTATATGCAGACAGAATGACTGCAGTTAAGATGGACATCACAGTCTCATTAATTCATACTTATCGCCTTGGCTCCGGATTTAAGACCAGGCGAATGTGTGTAAATAAACCAGGATGGGGCACTAGGCCATTGTAGGGCGCACACACCATTCATGCCAACCTCAGCATGTTTTGCTCTCTGAAGGGAAACCAGAGAATTTAGGGGAAACCCCACGATGACACAGGGAGGCATCTGAACCCCAAGGCATTCACTTGAAACGTACATGGATGGCTGAAGTACAGTCATACCACCCGAGCAGGCCTGCCAGTCTGTGGCCTCCTCTGTCCATCCACTCGGTCATACTACCCAGCTCTAACCCCACCTGAGCAGGCCTGCCAGTCTGTGGGCTCAGAGCCTCCTCTGTCCATCCACTCGGTCATACCACTCAGATCTGACCCCACCCGAGCAGGCCTGCTAGTTTGCGGGCACAATGCCTCCTCTGTCCATCCACTCAGTCAAACCACCCAGTCCTAATCTCACCTGAGCAGGCCTGCCAGTCTGCCTTCTCTGTCTATCCACTCAGCGTACTCTCTGCCCTGTTGGCTGTGCAAACCAGCAGGTCCCAGGCCACTGCATGCATGTCGTGTGATGGCTTGTTTCAATTAATTTGCACAAGGGTGTGTTTAGGTGATTTAGTAAGTAGCAAGGAGTGATGGTCAGCTTCCATTCGCAGTTACACTTGAAATTACTAAAATATGTATATTACCCCAGAAATTTGGAAGGTAATTCTTATGTGTGTAGATGGTTTTCTTTATGGTCACCAGAGGAGCAGACATACATGCACCGATGAAATTACCTGGAAGACGCTTGTGAGCATGTGCAGCCAAGGCTCTGTGTGTGAAGGTCTCCATGGAAACCTCATGAAAACCTCACATGGCTCTTTTTCAGATCCATCGCAGCAAGAACAGGTGGAAGTTCTACCTGAAGGATGGGGTGATGTGTTTTGGGGGAAAAGACTACGTTTTCTCCAAAGCGGTAGGAGAGGCTGAGTGGTGAAGACGGAGAGAAAAAATGACGGCTGAGCTGCATTTGAAGAGAGAGGCAATGCGTCAGATACCATGTGAAAATATTTAATGGTTAGATAGTGAAATGTGTAGGAATTATACCATTAAAGGTGGTAAACTAAGAAAAGGACCATCAGCTTTTGTATAATTAGGTTTTGCAGTGAAATTTCTGTTCTCTGTAAAGTTTGAAAATGTAGGTAAATTCTTTGGCATTAGGCTGCCAGATTTCTGTTTGATCATTTTGAGCTCTTGCACAAAATGTGTGCGGTGATGGCTGACAGGGTGGCTTAGATCTGAAACTGCACTGTATAGGATTGTTTCAGGATTGGCTGTCAGCATTTCCAAGTGCCTGTTTCAATGGTTTTTGTGCAAAAAATAACATTGACAAACACAGCTTGCTTCCTACTGTTTTGTTCTAAATTAAGCTCTGAAATGTTTGAAAATGGATCTTTTTCCTGATGCCTGACTGAAAGCTTCTGCCTGGTAAATATTACACCTTCATCATCGCCATTGTATCTTTGGAAATGGCTGTTCACGTATGTACATGTGCTCCTATACTGTGTTTCTGTGTCTCTTGTGACTGTGAGATCCTGCTTGTACAGACAGGATCCATTCCCTTTACCTGTTAATGGTACACTGTGGGAGGCTAATTCTGCTGTTAGCACCTGGAGGTGGGGATGGGGTTTGAGTCGAATGCCAGAAATCCAATCCAAGTGGAGAGTGCACTCAGCCTGTCAGGATGGGGGGTGTCTCCCAGAGCACATGTCTGCCCTACATGGAGTGCCAATTGACGCTCCGTGACGCCAGTGTGAATCTACACGCCTGACTCTCCAGTTTCAATTCTCACCGTCTTCAAGGGCTGGGGCTCTGTGGCACGGTGCTGGGTCAAGGGCTCCCTGTGTTCTCTGGTAATTGCCAAAAGGCAGTCGCCTGCCGCGAAAGCGTCGGCCGCCCTCCCCTCGTCCACCAGGGTGCCCACCACACATGTTCACCGAGACGTCCCAATTGGGCCATCACCGAAGGAACACTGAGCCACAAACTCATTATGCGAAGGGAACACAATTCTGGCTGCCTGCCATCTTGGAACAATCAGGATCCTGACATGAACGGAATAGTGGGGGGGAAGGAAAAAGGAAGGAAAGGAGAAAGAGAGAGAGAATTGCCAAAGTAGTGAAGACACAGTAGATGGGAAGGCTGAAGGGTGAACTTGCGTCAATAATACTTTGCTTGTGAGGATTGTGGTATTTCTGTACTTTTTTTTATTATAAAAATATTGGACAGAATGTACATTAAGGAAGTGAGCACCATGGAAATGCCAGTCAGTCTATATCCTTCTGTCACTTGGGGCCTCGCTTGAGGAACCAGCCGTGCATCTTGATGTGATCGACGTAGAATGAGGCCGAGCCAGGTTTCTGTGGGGCTGCCGGCTTGGGGCCCCTGTGCGGACAGTGGCTCTGAGACCTGGAGCCATCAGTCCAGGTGTGACAGCGGCCCCAGCGAGCTGCCAGCAGCCGGACGTCCCGGCGGAAGGCCCTGGTGAAAATGGTGTAGAGGAAGGGGTTGCAGAGTGCGTTGAGGGGGTAGAAGAGCACAAGGAGGACTTTGGCGTGCGACACAGTGATGAGCGGAGTGCGTAGGGCGGCGGAGATGGCGAAGAAGGAGATGGGTGCCATGCAGAGGAAGTCGGTGAAGACCAGCACGGCCATGCGCTTGGCGATCTTGGCGTCGGCGTGGCAGGCGGCGCGCTGCGGCCGGCGGACCATCAGGTAGATGCGACTGTAGCAGGTGCAGACCACCAGGAAGGCGGCCACGTTGAGAAGCAGCACCGTAACCACGTAGCCCTGGGCGGCCGTGGTCTCGATGTCCATGGGCAGGCAGATGCTGACCTTGGTGTAGCTGCTGACGCCGAGCAGCGGGAGCAGCGCGGCCAGCAGAGAGAAGGCCCAGCCGCCCGCCATCGTGGCCACCACGTGCCGTAGCCTCAGCCTCCGCTCCAGCTGCATGGCGTAGTTGATGGTGTGCCAGCGCTCTAAGGTGATCGTGGTCAGCGTGTAGACGGACAGCTCACTGGCGAATACTGTGAGAAAGCCGGCCACGCCGCAGCCTGGCCCCGTCTGCCACTGGGTGGCGTGATTGTAGTACTCGCGCTGGGATTGGTGGTCAGCCGTGGCGATTAGCAGAAGGTAGATGCCCATGCAGAGGTCTGCGAAGGCCAGGTTGCACATGAGGAAGCGGGAGACTGTGAGCTTGCGGTGGCTGGCCAGTAGGACCCCCAGCACCGTCAGGTTCCCCGCGATCGCCAGCACGGTGATGGCCCACGTGGCCGTACGCAGAAAGGCAAAGCCTAGAAGGTCCTCGCAGGGGTTGAAGGCGTCTGGCTCTGGGGTACACTTCATGGTGGTACCAATGCCTAGCACCAGGTCTGAATACTGAAACTCCACATCGTCGGGCTCAGTGTCAAGATTGCTGTCGCCCCCCATGAATACCGGAATGCTGTCAGAGGGGTAGCTACAGAAGTTGGAAAGAAAATTTAGAAAATTGCACAATAGTTCAGATAAAGTCCTCTTGCTAATACAGCCGTGGCCAAAAGTTTAGTGAATGACACAATAGTAATTTTCACAAAGTCTGCTGCCTCAGTTTTTATGATGGCAATTTGCATATACTCCTGAATGTTAGGAAGAGTGTTCAGATGAATTGCAATTAATTGCAAAGTCCCTCTTTGCCATGAAAATGAACTTAATCCCAGAAAACCCATTTCCACTGCATTTCAGCCCTGCCACAAAAGAACCTGCTGACATTTCAGTGAGTCTCTCGTTAACACAGGGGAGAGTGTTGACGAGGATAAGGCTAGAGATCACTTTGTTGTGCTGACTGAGAATAGCAGACTGGATGCTTTAAAAGGAGGGTGGTGCTTGAAATCATTGTTCTTCCTCTGTTAACCATGGTTACCTACAAGGAAATACGTGCAGTCATCATTATTTTGCACAAAAAGGGCTTCACAGGCAAGGATATTGCTGCTAGTAAGATTGCACCTAAATCAACCATTTTCCATCATCAAGAACCTCAAGGAGGGAAGTTCAGTTGTTGTGAAGAAGGCTTCAGGAGTGCCAGCAAGCAGGTGTGAGTGCATCTGCACGCACAGTGAGGTGAAGACTCTTGGTGGATGGTCTGGTGTCAAGAAGACTGATATTCTGCAAAAGGTACAGGGATTGGACTGCTGAGAACTGGGGTAAAGTCGTTTTCTCTTATGAATCCCCTTATCCAGAAAAAAGATTGTCTGGAGAAGAAAAGGTGAGTACTACCATCAGTCCAGTGTCATGCCAACAGTAAAGCATCCTGAGACCATGTGGGGTTGCTTCTCAGTCAAAGGAGTGGGCTCACTCACAATTTTGCCAAAGAACACAACCATGAATAAAGAATGGTACCAAAGCATGATGGAGCACCGTTCCATAAGGCAAAAGTGATAACTATGTGGCTCTGGGAACAAAACATTGGCATTTTGGGTCCATGGCCAGGAAACTTCCAAGACCTTCATCCCATTGAGAATTTGTGGTCAATCTTCAAGAGGCGGGTGGACAAACAAAAACCCACAAATTCTGACAAACTCCATGCACTGATTATGCAAGAATGGGCTTCCATCAGTCAGAATTTGGCCTGAAGTTTATTGACAGCACGCCAGGGTGAACTGTAGGGGTCAAATAATGACTCTCTGCATAAACGTAATGTAATTGTCAATAAAAGCCTTTGACATTTATGAAATGCTTGTAATTATACTTCAGTATACCATAGAAACATCTGACGAAAAGATCTACAAACACTGAAGCAGCAAACTTTGTGAAAACCAATTCTTGTGTCATTCTGAAAACTTTTGGCCACGACTGTACACTCAGGCAAGCAATTGCAAAAATTAATGCTTATAAATAATGTTGCTAAGTATGTTGTTAAAGCATTGGGTACAGTTTGGAGGGGTCTTTGAATACAGGTTCTTGCTTTAACTGGCAGAGTTTTATAATGAAAAGCTAACTGACGTGTGTTGGGCAGGGTGAAGGCTGGGCGACACCGGCAGAGTGTTGCGCTGTGCCGTGCTGCCCGGGGAAACCTTCTGAGCTCCTCTGAGGTCTCCCTTGCAGGTTTCTCCTAAAGCTTGAAAACATGACTCTGTGAGGAAGATAAAGTCTTACATGACTCCCTGCAGGCTGTCGCTGCTAAACGGGATGGCCAGCTTCCCGAACTCCCGCAGGAAGGCGTTGTCTCTACAAAAAAGGGGTTGAGAGATATTGAAGAGCGGATGAGAAGTCATGTGAGCGGCAGCCAGGACTCCTCAGACACCCCTGTGGTACCTGTGATGTCGTTTCCAGGTGTGGAAGGCGCAGCAATGGCTGGGGTAAGTGAGCTGGGCCTCCTGCAGATTGGCCAGGCTCTCCAGGGGTGGTAGGGTCTTCAAGGCGGGGGTCGAGCGGGCAGCCAGCACCCTCACCTCCAGCAACCCATGGGCCGGGAGCATGCGGAGAGGCGTGGAGGACACATCCCTGAGGGGCAAGCATGCGATGGGACCATTGACATGGTTTAACTGTGTTTACTGATCCCTCTCTTGTTGCTTGCTTTGATTTCATGAAAGAGATGTTTTAATCCTCCCATAAACCATAAACGTCAAGGCAGTTTAACATCAATCATGCTGCATCTTGCCTAATGTATTGTTCTGGAAAGTCACTGTCACTTCTAAATACAGGAAACTCCATGCTTCTATTGATTTTGGACAAGTAGATTCATCCATTCAAAGTCTCTTACTGTGCTTTACTGGGTGTATTTAACATCTAAAACATTTAATAGGGATATAGTCCGGAAAGGATGTTTTTAATTAGAGGTTATGAAACTGAAAAAGTCTTTCATACACTTCATTAACTTGTAATGGATCGCCAAAGGGTGTAATTAGATACCTTTGGGGCGGGGGGTTAATCCTTATTAAAACAAATCAGATTATATTCGGTCTCTACAGTGTGTACATATGATACTGACCACTCTGGCTTCTTTCAGCAAAAAAGACTACTTTGATGTTTCAAAAGCTGTGGTGAGGTTTTAATTTCTTTTTGTGCATCAAAACTCCAATGGCGGAAGAAAGAGAGCCGATGACCCGCTTGTGACAGATGAGGCACGAGATGAGTCTTGGTGGTTATTAATTAAAGATTAGGGTGTGATGTGACTTATCACAATATTTTGTAAGAGATCTATCAACTAATTACAACATATAAGGAAATTTGACTGCGTAGCTTGAATTTTGGTTTTTCATTAACTCCTGGGGCCTGTATCAGATTAAAGGTAGTCTGGGCTATATGTAAGTGAACGAATATAAAGTCCATTTAAACTGGGGTTCCTTAAATGCTACAAGTTATCTAGATAACCAGCAAATCTTGCTTCATGATACAGGCCCCTGGAGATTTAATTTACAGAAAAGATTAGAAAAGGCAATAATTTATGAATGCTTTTAATATACAGGCTTGCAATACTAAAAATCTTGCAGAGTCGACTAGATCTGCACACCACCACCCAAGGAATTCACACGTACATCACGGGATATTTCATTAAAAAACATGAGAAAGAGGGCCAGAGCGAACTCCTGCTGTCTGTTATTGGAGACCAGGCATGCTTTCACTCTACCTAATTATTTTTAATGATTGTTGAAAGAAAATTCTGTTATGTGCTTATTTTTAATATAGAGAGTTAATAAGCTGAACGGGACCTGTTATCCAGGGTTGAGATATATAAAGCAATTATACAATTCATACTTTCGAATCGATCTGTATACTAATAATAAAGTATCAACTACAGTCTTCTTCAAACGGCCAGTGTTGTCTTGGTTTCGGAAAAGTCAGGACGCTGACTGTAATATCTTAGAATGCTGTAGTCTAACCCGGTTAATAGACTTTTACCTTGGAAATCACCTCTGCTTACTTCCCTACTTGGCCTCCAAAACAGGAACTTTACTACAGGGTCATATACTGTAAGTCTCCCAAATACACACAATAATGGGCTGTATCGCATTAATGGCTTTCTTCTGTCCCATTTTAGTGCTGTTTACTCCAGCTGTAAGCCTGACTGACCTGCCGAAGCTTCTAAATCATGAGCGGAGTGCAGCTGTTTTTTCGCTCCCGCAGCGGATCGCAGCTCGCAAAGTTGGCGACCCACCTCCCTGCTTCCCATCTAATTCTACAGATCGACCCATAAGTAGGTTGAGATACTGTAACCCCCCCCCCCCCACCACCACCAACACGCTGCCCACTGATTCCTATTAAAGGCTGACACCTTCCCGACATCATTAAGTACATTATTAAATGACCATTAGCTAATCGATTATTTGTATAATGCAGAGACTACACCACGACCTTTACAACTATAAAATTAATTATGCCATTCAACAGCCTAGTAATTAAAACACTTGATCAAAGTTACAAGGATGTTTTTTTTAAACGTAGTACAGTCTAATTTTACGCTGTGGTGACTTAATTTGCAGTTCTGCCAACATCAACAATACAGCCACAACCACGTATCTGAGATATCTGACTGCACGACAGATTTCTGTGACTGACTCGACAAGTGGAATTTGTAGTAGCGTACTGTAGCATGTTCTTACTGTACATCTTCATGCATAATAAAAGGATATCATAGCGTTTTTCATAAAAGAAGTATATGGAAAGAATTAGGCCTATTTCAAGCAAAAAGGACCAAAATTCACGGATTAGGATTATCTATTCATAACACTGTTCTGTTCCTTTTGTAGAGTTTATTTACAGACTGTAGTTTCCTTATTTTCTGAGCAAAATACATCCTTTATATACAGCAGCAACATGGTAGATACTGATCTGAGTATAACTGTGGTATTAAGTAAAACTGGTTGTCTAGGGAAAAGGCATGGTTTGTAGGTAATGAGTGAGTTTTCCATAATATTTAATAATTAAAAAAAAATAACAGAAATATGCTGACAAAAGGTCTGCTCTCTCCGGCGGTGTAATATCCAATTGGTATTTCAGCTATACTGGATAAAATATTTCTTAAATATAAACTAGCTTTTTTCTTGGGTAATATTCAAACATCCCTTCTTAGGTATATTGATTTGAAGGAGCTGGATGGTGGGGGAAATGGGGATCGACCAGAGAGAGTGGTGACTGTAAAAGTTGTGGGCCGGGGGTAGAGATTGCACATCATTGCTACTGTCAATTTACAAGAGACATCACACAGAGGTGGGATAGCCCATCTACAGAGGTGGGATAGCCCACCTACAATACATTTTCTGAAATGAACAAGATGAATACAACATGTGTATCCATCTTTATTTGTGCCAAATAATGGTGTACAGCCCCATAAAAAAGCATTTACTTCCGGCAACCACCATTCACCAACAAATTTTGCTCCCTACATTTTCAGTAACTGCTTATCTGGTCACATGACATGGAGCTTATCCCAGTAAGGTTATTAGAGTGGGGTGGTTACAGGTAAGGTGGCAGCAGATTGCAGCGCCCCCTATGGGCTACATGAATATTGTATACCTTGAATCTTCTCACTTCTTGAAGAGGTTTTTCTGCCAAATTATAATTCAACTAATATTGGTAAACAAAAGTGGGTATTTCAGATATTGATTTGCTGTCCATTAAATAACATTCAGTTCAATTCTACTTTCAGAAAAGCGTCTGTATTACTCTACAGATTTCATGTACTAATTCTCTCAGTGGAAATATTCATTTTACAGTTCTTTGCATTACATTGAATGTTGAAAAGCTGGGAACCAGGCCGCAGATCTGGCATATGTTGTGGGGAATGGAATAATGGAGGCGATTTGTAATGGGCTCCTGCCCTAACCCCACTTACAGCATGCTCGGGCCAACTGCTCCCTCCAGGGCGGCGGCGTGTATGTTCCTGAGATGGCTGTTGCCCTTTAGAACTCTAACACAGAAACCAACCAGGAGACACAACATAAATACAGACAAGCTCAGCATTCAATGAAGGCTGCCTTGATTAACTCTGGCTAAGAAATATTGCTTGTGTTACAAAAATGTCACAGAATAAACCGCTACCTGTAAGCCTAACTTGATTTTAGCTGAACAACATTTTAGTCCAGTGTATCTCAACCCGGTCCTTAGGGAGACGGGAGGGTCCAAAAACACGGGCCTCCCATGCGGGTCCCCGAGGACCAGGTTAAGAATCACTGCTCTAGTCTTTCTGACATTTAGAGGGGTAGTTGGGGCAGAATTCTTGAACGATTCTCCTGTGAAGGTCTGACCCATTTCCTCAGCCAAATTGAAGTGCCTGTTTTTGTTTCTGCTCATTGCAGTGGGCTTTACTCAGACCAGACGTGAGCATGATGCAGACTAACAATGGGGTTTGTCTGTTTGGACTTTCAGATCAGAGATGGACTGGCAGAAAAGTACATATGATAAACAACAAATCCCTCCAATCACTTGTTTTGTCTCAGAGGCGTTTATTTGCTGGTACACTGGGTCTTTTTGATTACACAACCTGCTGCCCCCAATAACGTGCCTTTGCGAATAACAATGGTTGCCTTGGATGCAACAGTAATGGTGGAGAGGTGACATAAGAGGAGGCTGAGCAGTGCCTGAACGGCCACTTTCCAGCCCTAAGCAGATGTGATGAAAATCTGTCAGGGTACCTACAGTTTATCCAGCTTGGTTCCATTGAAGGCGTGATTCTGTATGTCTTTAAACCCATTTCGGAAAAGGTTCCTGGAGTTCGAAAAACAAAATAGGGGAAAGGAGGAGAGCGGTTAATGAGCTGCCTCGAGCACCGGATTTCCATTCGTATAATCTTGCATCTCCATTAGCTTGTTTGCTGTGACTTTCTGCGGGGTTAGCAAATGCATTTATTACTTGTAAACATTGTGCTCGTCTCGGAAGGCTTTGGAAGAGCAGGTGGGCGTGCGTTACTCTCCTGCCCCTCACTCACATGTGCGTGTACTCATCTGTCATGCCCAGGAAGGCGTTGGAAGGAACCGTGTCGATCTCCATGTTATCTGCCAGCTCCCTGCAGACACAAGATTGCAACAAGATTATTTATGGAGCCCCATTGTTTCGGCCCGTTTAACAAATGGTGTTTTCGGGTTTCAAACTCCATTTGAATTGAGTGGATATTGGTTTTCTATAATAGGCTTATTTTTGGGAAAAGGAACAATGTTTACTTAGGATTCTGCTAATGCAGGCTCACGGGAGCTTCTGAGACAGTCAGCTTATGACCTGTGAGTCACAGCATCTTGCGTAGATGAGAAGATGAGAAGCTGGCTGGAAATTTCTGTGAGAGAGCTAACATGCTGTATGTCACTTTACGTCAGGGTCTGAGGAAGGAGGCCTTGAGATGTGGGTGCCAATCACAGTTCGCTTCCAGTCAACGAGGGCCAATGAAGCAACCAATTGAAATTGGGCCCAATGGCTGACATCACAGTAAAATCCCACTTGTTCTCCTAATGTGAGTGTGGACATATTTTTCCCTTCCACCTAAGATCTTAAGCTATCAGCTGGACACATGATTTGAATGAACTCATCTGGTGAGTAGTGAGGCTGGTACCACTTTACAATAAGGCTCCCTTTTGCCACTTATAAATGGTAGTAACTCATTAATAAGAAGAAAAGTGTGTTATAACTTGTTTATAATTGTCTAGTAATGATTTACAAAGTGTTACAACTTAATTAATAACCTGCTTATAAACCATTCATAATCCCTTTACAAGAGTAGCCTTATTGTAAAGTGGCACCGTGAGGCTGTCAAGAGTATATTTTTTTCCAAGAAAAAAATTCTGAAAAATGATGTTGCTAAAAACATATACAACTGAAACTTCCAGCGACTTCAATATGTAGACATCAACTATTAAGTATCAATTCCTAACTTCAGTGTATTCCTGTTGGTTTAGGAGAGATAGAGAGGCTGCCTGTATTCCGGCTATGGCTGTAAAATCCCTGGCTCTGCATAAAATCACTTGGTATTTGAAGTTATAGAGAGGCTGAGTCAGCATTCTGCAAACAGTGAGGCTGTATTTTAAGCTGGAAATTGCGTTTGAGAAATAAAGGACCCAACCAGTCTGCTGCAACAACGTTTTCACACATGAGGTACAGCAACCCAGTGATCCTGGGAAGGAAAGGCTTGCGTTGGACTTTTGTAAGAAACTCCCCTAAGCATCCGTTATTACTTCAGTGGGCTGGTCAGTTACAGGTATCGCCTTTGGTTCCTTTTTAATGAACATGCGAGGTGTTCGGATAATTAACGATGTTAACGAAGCTGATAGATGGTCATGCCTTAAGCAGTGACATGGCCCTCCCCTGAGTGCTGACTCACCTGCGTTGTTATTCACACACAGGACATTCAGCAAGTCATTCTCTCACATTTCTCATGAGACACAAAGATATTTGAATGAATTGTGCATTAATCGTGCACCGTGTTTAACAGAAGGCTGGTGGAGCAATTATTTCTAAAGGCTATGTGACTCTGAGCTGAGATGGCAATCTCTGCGGGCTGTTCCTTCTACTCACAGAAAGAAGTATGACTCTATAGAGGCAATAGTGGTGAGATCAGGAAAGTACCTCAGGCCTGTGTTACAGATGCTCCTGGACAAAGAGACAACAGGAAAGACGTACTCAGCTTCACCACTAAGATCACATTAATTCCTTACTGTTCTTCACCAGCTGAGGTCCTCAGTGTCCAAAGGGAATTGTACAGGCCGCTGATAGTAAATGCTATCAGATTTGAAATTTCTGAGTAATCCAAGTTAAGAAATACTTCTCAAAATAAGAAAATGTCTTATTTGGTATATATATCCAGCAAACAATGAAGTTGAATGTGGAATTTATGGGATGTCAGTGCAATTCCCCTTTAAACACTGACATGTGTAACAGATTTGACCTGGGGTAGGCAATCCTATCCGCAAAGGGCCGGTGTGTATGCAGGTTTTTGGGATAACCTTTAGGTCAGCTGTTAAAACCCAGGTGTGAGGACTCTTCAGTCAATCAGTCCTCAAATTAGCAATCTAATCAGGGAGATGCGGTGAAAACCCGGTGGCCCTTTGTGGATAAGATTGTCCACCCCTGGATTAGAGGTTAAAGCACAGTAACACGGGCCTGCTAGTCTGTTACAGACATCTTTGACATCAAATCCCCCTGAAATTGAGTTATTTGGACAAAATCCTAATGCCCTGTATATTCCTCATGTAACAACATATACTGGAAAAGTTGGAATTTCAAAAATTGTTTAAATCTAATGTTTGAGCATAATCGGTTGATTAGTGAGCAGAGATGGCTTATAAAATAAGCCCACTGTCCTACACCAGGAGCACATCCTTTTCATCATTTTACAGTAACTCCACTTTGGACACAAATGGGCCAAATTTAAAATCAGTGACAAACTCTTACAAGTACTTTAGCTTGGGTAGGTCAGTGAAGGCGCCTCTTTCTATGGCCTCCAAGTTGTAGGCATTCTGTATCAGCCTGAAAGAAAGATAGCGACAGGGATTGAACCCTTAAACCAACAGCTTTCAATGAATCTGCCTCGGAGTTTTTAATTACACAAAAAATGTACTGAAGGTAGAATGAAAAATGATTGGTTCAGAGAGAGATCCAATCAGATTGTAGAGGAGGCGGGTCCTAGCAACTAGAGAAGGCAGGACAAAGACATTTGATTGGTTAATTCCACCTCCTCTAGTTGCTTGAACTCACCTCCACTTCAATCTGGTTGGTTCAGAGGAAGAACCGATCATTTTTCATTCTGCCCTCAGAACATTTTTATGTAAATTAAACACCCATAAGCATGAATCTGTCACATTTTAATAGACATGCTGAGCTAACAGACACATGGACTAATGACTACAGCTTCTAAGGGGCCAATGAAAGGCGCTCTCTCACACAACCTAGCTGTGCTAAAATGCTAAGATCCAAGGTGATGCTTTGCTGGAATAATGTCAAGATGGTGAGTGATTGTGATGCAGGGCGTACTTACATTTCTGAGAGACTGTGGAGTGACAGAAAAGCTTTGCCCTTTATTCTCCTGAGGGAGGCGCTCTGCAGTATTTCACTGTCGTGGGGACAAACAGCAATCATCGTTACTGTGAGCTCCAGCAGTGGTGTAATTTAACGGTGGCTTGATCGGCTTTCCTAAAATTAGCTAAATTCAAGTCACAAGGCCGCGTGTTTAATTACTTGCTTGATACTGTGAACGTCTATAACAGCAGTACCTGGGATTGAGTGTCCTCAGTGCTTTTCTTATTTAACTTCAATCACTCTAAAGTATTTATTTAAAGTTACCGGAACAATAATTTAATAATATTTCTGTATCACTCTCTCCCATGTGTCAAATGAATTAGTTTGAAAGTGTCTCCTAAAACACATCCCGTAACAGGGATGGTTGAAAGATCCGCTGTAATAATTGACCTCTTGGCACATGAGAGGATTTGCATTTAATCAAAAGTCAAAGTGGCTTTAATGCATGAATGAGCAAAATAAAACTTCACACAAGGTTCCTAAAAAAAAAGAACGAAATCTGGTGTCTCCTTGACGGTTATTTGTCATTACCCCC
>JABJVO010000113.1:1285400-1308174 GCA_026770805.1 Boulengeromyrus knoepffleri
TTGGTCTCCCTGGCTGTGGCTCGAGGGGCACCTGCGGGTCCTCCGGCTCCGGCTTAGCTGTCGCCTGCAGGTCCCTCTCCGATGGCTTGTTAGCTGCCTTTGATCCTGCCTCCGATGCCTCGTCGGTCGCCTACAGGTTCTCCCACTTCAACTCCTCGGTCGCCTGCGGGTCCCCCTACTCCACCTGCCACGGCACCACCTCGCCCCTTGCCTACGCTGGATTCCTCTCCGACTTCCTCCTCGCCTCCCCTGGTGGCCCCTCCGACTCCCTCCTCGCCTCCACTGCTTGTCCCTCCGTCGGCCTCCTCGCCCCCTATGAGGTCCCCTTCATCTCCAACCTTGGGGTCACCTGCTGCCCCTGCAGCGGCCGCCTCTTGTCCGCTGGGGTTCCCTCGGGCTCCCCATTTTCCCCCGTCCTCTGCCTTCCTGCCTCTTTGTTTTGTGCCTCCTGTGTTTGCTTCTCGTCCTCCTGTGTCTCCAGTGTTCCCCCTTGGTCCCTTTGTTCCTCAGGTCGGTGTTTCCCCGGTGTCTCCTTTCTTGGTGTGCCTGTCTGCGTTTCCTGTTCTGTGTCAGGTTTTGCCCTTGTGCCTGTTTTGTGTGTCCGTTCTGTTCCCGGTCCCTCGTTAATGTTCTTGGTTTTGTTTTCTCCAGGTCCTGTGCAGTTCCCGGTCTCATGTCGTCCGTCGCTCCCCTTCAGGCGCGCCTCATGTGCGTGCCTTTGGGGGTGGGGGGTTGGGGGGGGTTCTGTGATGCCCTGCTCGTCCAATCCTCCAGCGTGCCACGCCCCCTCATTTACCTCATGTGAAACCCCGATTGTAACCAGCTGTTTCGTGTTATTTCTGAGTAGTCCTGTATATTTAAGTCCGCGTTCACGTCTGTTTACCATTTGGTACCTGTCTGCCTGTTTGCCTGGAATAAACCCCTTTTCCTGAATCTTTGTTTGCCAACCTTGATTCCTTGCTCAGCAATTCCCCTGCTCACCCGTTGGTTATAACAGCAATTCATATTGTGTATCAAAAAACGTTAAATTACCATTTCAATTCTGTCCAGTGACTTGAATTGACATATTGCTTTGTAATAGCTAAACCTGGACTTCAGTTTACCACAAATGCATTGTATCTCAGCCATGATCTGGTGGAAAGACTGTACTATTCTATAGCAATTGTTGGAAACATTAATTTTTTTCACGGCCAATTTCCCACAACCTTGTTTTACGTAAGACTATTCTCTGTGCACTGTAAATCCCTTGAAAAAGCACCACAAGAACTTTAGGCACACATCTGTACTCACTGTGTGTGGGAATTTGGGATCTGAATCCACTGTCCTCAGTGTAAAACCCGATGGGGACAATTTCAAACACGCGACTGGAAGGAAACCCATAATGAAGAGAACAAGCCACTGAGGAATAATATGAAAAAGCAATTAAAAGGCCAAATAAAGCCTTAATGCTTAGGGGAGCATACTTTTTCAATGACGGCAACGTGAATATTTCATTAAATGACACTACAGATGGCAAACATCACACAAAACCAACCTGAGAGGACAAGCTGACCTGTCTAGTGGATGGCTTTATAATAGTAATCTGAGAGGTACAGTGAAATTACCACTATATTGGTAAGTTAATGGAAAGAAGAAAAATGCTTTGAAATTCCTGAGAAGATGCCAGATCACTCCTACCCTCGGAGAATGAACATCCACATCTCCATAGCTGAGCGATCCTCCCTTTGGAAGCATAAGATTAAAAAATTGTCAGATGTCCTACTGCTATGTGGGCACCCTGACCGGAGAAAATCTTCCTGTACAGCCAGAGCAAGGGGCATGTTCAGTACGGCTGCAATAAAAGTTATGGTATAATCACGCTGACGCTACAAGAGGTGGAAACGGATGTCAATTTGTAGCCTAAAAGTATTGTTGTTCTCTAGACTGGCAACTGCACAAGTTAGCATCGAGCTGTAAAAGATGATTAAACTGCAGATCTCTGAATTTGATAAGGGTGTGAGTGAGCGCTGGGCGGGACTACAAAACAGAGCTTACTTCCTACTGTGGCACATAATGCAGGCACCATAGGCGTTGATGCTTCTGTGGTTTGGTACTTGACCACCTTGCCATGTGGTGATAAACAAGTCTCATTAACCATTATGCATCAGAATTGCCCAGAAGGAAGGTTGTCAAACCAATGGATCTACTTTTTGTTACCCTGCCATAGACCAAATCAGCCAAGATCAATGGGCAATGCGCAAAATCAAACCAGCAAACCTATATAACATTCATTTCCATTGTGCAGATTTACCTATCCAAGACACACACACACACACACACACACACACACAACACATTCAATATGGTTATGTAAGGCAGACCTACTTTGTTTTGCACTGTTCCACATCAGCAGGAATGAATTTTTAAATGAATTAATTTATTTAAATGTTGTAGCTGAAATAAATAATCAAAAATAAAGTCCACTACTACAATGTTTACAAAGCACAAAAAACAGAAACATTATTATTATTATTATTATTATTATTATTATTATTATTATTACCTTATTCACCTAAGACCTGAAAACTTTGTGAAAGCGTTCCAAACTGTTTTATTAACTTACATTCTGGACACGTTAAGTAGTCCTCTGAAAGACCCGCTCTTAACTTCTTTAAAGGGCAGGTGGATGAATCTTCTACATCAAAACACGAGAAAACACATTGATTCACAAGATAAAGGCTCATAATAAAAACGTTTCCTGTATCGCGTGGTTTATCAAGAGATTGGCGGAAAAGTGGCTGACGATGTATTTCAAATACAGATAATCAGTTATTACAAGTTGTAGTTTTATATAGATTTCAGTCGTTTCACTTCAATCCATAGCTGACTTTAATCCGCATGATGTGCAGTTTACGATCTCTTTGCATGTACAGAGTACTTACAGACTGGTAGGGAGCGCCGATTGGTACCGAGAGCTGAGTTGAGTTTCCTTGGTGCAGCGAATACTTTCTTCGGTGCACCTGCAAATGCCCGGGCATGGAGAGGTCCAGCAAACAGATATCTGGAGAATGCTACCCAGGGCGACTAATCGGCACACTGCTCGCAGCCCCATACCGATAACCTTCACTTTTCTGCTCTTCGATCAGCTGGGGGTGGGGGGAGGGTGGGTAAATAAATAAAGTTGCCAGTTGCTGTCACTTTAGATACGGTGCTTGACAAGACCAATTGGAAGTGGCTTGTTGCGCACGGTGTGCGCTCCTACCGCCCAATCTGGGTAATACTGCGATCTCTGATTCCACGTCACTAGACACGACACGCGGTGACAGGGATGGAGACGCCGTTACAAATACTGTAAATTAGGCAGCCAAGCATATACTTCAGCGCTTAAGGGGTCTGCATAGCTGGAATAAAATTCGGATCATCGTTAAAAGGGTTTTCAATCACATCAGCGTGCACTTAATTTAGATCAAACCCCTGCAGGACAGACTGAGACGTTGGACTAATAACGCTTCAGACAGGAGATTGGCATTATTTTCTAGTGTACAGGGGCTGAACTTTACATACAATCCCTTTTCACCATATCTTTATTAATCAACATGCATAATAATTTATGTTATAACGTTTAAAATATGTAGTGTATTTACCTTTTCCTATTATACTGCACTGGTTGGTACCGGGATTGCTGGTGTTATCTAGGACGGTAACAGAACTTGACGTGGATTTCATCACCAAAGTGAGGGTTCACGTCCATGTTCGTACCTTAACAAGCACAGAACATGTTGTCCAGCATCTAGTATTCACATGGTGATTAATACAGTTCAGAATGCCTGCACATTTTCAGAAGTTTAACTTTCATAGTGTAGTGTTCTAGTCGTTGGAAGGGGTATAGTTTATTATTCTGGCTATTTTTGTTGTTGCTCCTGTAGGTCTCCCTAGGGGGCAGAAGGAACCTGGGGTTGGTGCCACTGATGGAAGCTGTTAATTTGGCATTCAGTCAGTCTTCTCTCCCTCAGTGTGCTGTTCAGGTGGAGACTGTTTAAAAACAGCGTTTACCTTATTAGTGAACTCTACAATATGTGTATGGGTTTAATCTCAGGCTGTTGGCGAAAAGCTGAGAAAAATAGCTGTGTAGGCAGGGATACATGATGCTGCTTTAAACAAAGATTCAGGATTATAATTGTCTAACTTTATGACTGTTTTGGGTTTTAGACTATGATTTTTAGAAGGACGTAAAACCACGTCATTAGGAATTTATACAGGAGCGATGATGATTAAACAAACAATAATAATAATAATATTGTTATTATTATTATTATTAATTATTATAAACTACTTAATGTGAACTTGAGCGTGAGCTTTAAAGATAAACCTTTGAGCACCTGCCCCTTGAAGTCTCAACACAGCCTCGCTTATAGTAATTCTTTATACATTATGGAGGATGTATAGTGCACAGGCAGAATCTTTAAGGATGAGCCTTGATTGATTGTTAACATGCGTAGACACAAACAACTTTGAAACAGTTTTTAAAATGTAGAGTGGTTATATTCACTTTGTTTACTTCGATTTTATGATAGAATAAATATGATCTTTGCTTTATAGGGCTGATTGATGACATACACCATACAACATTTGGATTTTCAGTAAGTTCTGCTATTTGGGCCATCAAATTATAGTATGTGAATCATTAATATTTTGTGTGGTAACGCTTCACATTAACTGCATGTTCATAATGATTTAATTATGTGTTCATTGAACATTCAGTGCACCTTCATAATGCATCTACATTGCATTCATCGAAAATTCATATGCAGCATTTGAGTCTACCGTGACATCATATTATCATATAATGTTTGTTATTAGTGTACATTGAAGCTGTTAAGGTGTGTTAGGATGTAGTTACAAGCTGCTTATGAAAATTCTACGAATGCATTATAAAGGCATTATGAGGGTACAGTTAATGTAAAGCGTTACCCATTGTGTTGATGGTCCCTGATTAATTTTCCTGCCCAAAACTAAACAGATAGGTTGAGTCAAAGGTTCTACTTTATGTAATTATTAAATTGATGAGTTACACTGAAAGGATCATCGTGGCTTTAATGTTGCAGAAATGCAGTAGATATATATAAGTCTAATAATGACCAAGTTTATCCAAGTTTATAGGTTCCAGTTTATCAGAATTGCAAAATTTGTACCTGTATTCTGCTCAAAGTAATGGAATTTAAAAGGTATATTTGAGCAATACATAGAGACTTAAAACATCAAGGGTAGATAAAACAACAAAGGACTGTCTTTTTTGTCTTTTTCCCTTAGGGGAAAACACAGGCCTACATCTTGCAAAGCTCTGGGTAGCTAATCTGAATGGCGGTTGGGGAGCCGCTTGTTTGTGACAAGCCGCGTACAGGATTCGGTCACCCTGCTGCTCTAACCTCAAACGCTGGGACTTTATCGCCAGCTCTGCACCGCAGCCCCCGCTTTCAGCACTCTTTGATACCACCCCCCCACCCCCGGCCCCCATCTGCCTATCCCAGTCCTGCGCTGGTTTACAGGCTGATTCAGCTAAAGCCAAACCGGTGACACTTGCAGTTCCTTTCCGCTGCCTTCCTGCTCTGTACACACATTCCCCTTCATTTCCATATCTTCGCTGCTGAGGCTCTGCCACCCTTGTCCTATTTATGCAACGTCTCTGTCATGGAACTAAAACACTCTCCCCACATTTTCAGAAGATTGGTCCAGCTTATAAAACTAATAAACTCTAAGATGTCTGTAATATTAAAGTATATACTATCATCGTTGCAAATTAATAATGAACAAATTTACAATCCACAAATTCCATGGACCACGAACAAATAATCAACTGTTGTTTTAAGTGGGAAAAACAATCAGTGTTAGGACACTAGCCAGCTAGCAATTTTCCTCTAAAGACAGTTTCTAAAGGCAAAAACAGTTAACGATTCGCCACCCTAGCTAGCCGGCAAGCTAGCACCAGATGAGTTTATACAGATATAATTAAACATATACAAAATCTCAACAATGCTTTTCTGTTTGTGTAAAAACCAGCCCTGCTGGCCATATTGATATGGGTTGTGCCTGACTGCCAACCCTTTTGCATGGAACAAGAACATAATTATAATTTTGAACTATGCACACCTAAGGTACCAAAGTAACACCTTAAAAGAGGAACACTTGATTTGAAAAAGGTCCTATTCTCTAGAGTCTGAACAGAAAGGCAACTTTAATAAAGGTTAGACCTGGAAATAGGGATGGAACCATCTCAGAAAGTTAATTAAAGGTGCTGTGGCCTATTTGAGTATGTTGCCTTGTATGCTGGCTGGCTGACGTAAGACTCCACGTCAGCCTTATTGGAGGCCCGTAAACTGTTCTCCTCTGAGCTGGTAGGTCACAGTGCTTTGCTGGGGTTCCAGGAGAAGACTGCTTTACCACGAAGAGGATTCACTGATTGCTTTTTGCATTTTCAGGTCTGTTAATTGGACTCCAGCTGCTCAATATTTAATTATAGCATTTGGCAAGTCATTACGGCTTCGTGTTTAGAAAGGTAACGTCAAGACGAGACTGGGGATAACGGTTCATTTGCTAGCAAAAAAATTCAAGAAATTAAATCTGAGCTTGCTATTGTCACTGCGCAAAGAACACAAACTGACAAACACGGCTATACAAATGCACAATGGCAAAGCCTGCCTTACACTGGATGAAGCTAATTATTTAATTCCCACTACATACATAAAATATGAGCATAATTTAGCAGTAAGCCTCAGCAATGCAAGGTCAGGGGATTTACTTCCAGGTCAGGGGAAACTCCAATTCATTTCTGTCTTCTGCTGAACAAAGTACTCTCTCCATCTGGACACTGACAAAAACAGGTACACAAACACAGTTAAAGTAAAGCTCCAATCAACTGGACTGAGTGTTGGAAGGAGGGAGAGGAATGAACAGGAGAGTATGTCTGTTTTGGACAGAGAGAGAAGGAAGCAGGGAGAGAGAGAGAGAGAGGGAGAGAAAGAGAGAGGGAGAGAGAGAGTAATGGTACTGTCCAGAGTCTATAAACAATTGGTAGTGAGCATCAGATGGCACTGGCCCATTTCTCATCTCAAAGAAGGGAGGATGGATGGAGGCGAAGCACGAGGAGGAAGTCATTCATTTGCATCCCGTCAGAAGGCATCGGTCATGCTAAGAGCCTGTCAGCAAGCGAAGGATGAGAGAAAGAGTGGCTAGGGAGGCACTGATGTCTAGCGAGGAAGGAGGAGAAAGAGTGCGGGAAAGGGACAGAAGAGGAGAGTGGGGATGAGGAGAAGTTAAAGCATCCGCGTGTCACTCTCCAGTCTAGCTAAGGTGTTGGCGATAAATACACAAGAAATTGTGATTTCACAGTTCAATGAGGGATTTTTGGCCTGGTTAAGACTCTCTGCCACGTCGCCTCCGAACCCTCAAATGCAGTTTACAGGCAGCAGGAAATACAGACCTGACCAGAGGTTCAAACGATGGCTTTGATCCAACCATTGGGGTCACCAGCGCTACCAGGAGGAGGCAGTCAGCCATCATTATGGCTCTTACGACCATCTTCATTAGGGTGGTGGATGTGGGGGGGATCCAGTGTGTGCCGCGGAAACGAGCCAGTTACCGTCCCGATAAAGGGTCGCGTCTTGCAGACAGGGTTAGTTGTTTTAAGGGGACGGCCTGACTTGCTTGCCAGAGACGTGTCTTGGCAGCCTATTTGGTGTATCTGAGCACTGGGCAAGGTGGGGGGGAGTGACAGATAAAATGTAATGGGGCTATGGAAGAAAAGCTCCCAGTTTTAGGTTTAGTGTCTGTTACTATCTGGGGGCGGTGTGTGGCGCAGTGGGATAAGCCTCTGTGTCTGTGATCGGGGGGTCACCAGTTTGAACCCCACCCTTGGTAATATAGTTACATGTCTGTGGGCCCTTGACCCCCAAGCTTGTTCTCACCAGTGTGCATGTGTCTTACGGAGAGCAAGATGGGGTAAGTAAAGAGAGAATTTCCCTGTGATGATTAATGAAAAATCAATATCCTACTTCTGCCCGCTTTACCATCCTCCATGTGCTCCATCACCTTCAACTACTCATGCACCCTGTGAGTCTGACTTGGTGCTACTTTGTCCTTAATATTCATACCTGTCAACACATCACCAGCTGTCCTGATGAGGGGTGCCAGCCTCAGTATGGGATGCTCACACGACCATTTACACATGCCTGAGTGGACTCAGGTTCCAGGACATACCTAATGCACACCCGGGAGAGACATAAGCAGGACATACAAGTACACAGACTATGTTATCAGCTATTTGGGGCATCACAAGAATAAACACACAAAAACAAGCATAATCCACACAGATGGCAAAAAATGACAGACTTGGCAGCTCAGCTACCAGAAGCACTGCTTGCACACAAAGCAGGTTCTCGCTGAACACACCGACTCAGAGAGGCTTCCTATCTGCCGTGATTATATTAGCCGCTGATGCTTAGAACACGTTGTCACAAAGGACCAATTATTTGCCACTGAAACCGGAAGCAGTCTAAGCAATTTTATACTATGAGGAATGGGGGTTTGCGAAATACAGGAATTAGCTGGTCATGATCAATAAAGATACTTCTAAGGAACCTTAACAATGAAATTTGTTACTGATTCCAAAAAAATGAGACAATATCAAATAAATCTGCCAAAGCCCTGAAATGAAAATGGAACATTAACAGCTGGAAAAATGTGCTAATGATCTTATGAATGAATTATCTGTACATAACAGGCAGACCTCAATATGACCAATATGAGATTAGCAGGCCAACCATCTGTCACTTGAGACCTAGGAATCCATGATGCCAGTATTGTCCCATTTCATCCATTTGTCTCAGACACTGGACATCGGCATATGTCCATCCACCCTACAACAGCCCAGTCCACATCACATTAGAAAAGACCAGCTGCGTCACAAGCAGTTGTTTTTTTCCCACACAAAACATTCCCATTCGTTCTATCACATTCAATTTGTTGAATGTTTTAAGATGGACGAGGCCGGTTAAATGTACCTGCAGTTCATCCCAAGTAATCAGTGAACTATTGAACATACATTGCAATTTCTCCCCATAATCGGCACGATTAGAGAACTAATTCATGTGCAGTGTTGCATCAGACCCATCCTATCTTCCCTGAAACGTTTTCTATGTGATGCACCCCATCTCCTGAATTCCCCATATCCCATTGGCTCGGCTGTTGGATGTCATCGTTATTTATCATTGATTTCTTCATGATATATCTGCCTTTAGTTTGTTCAGATAAATGTCAGCTGCAAGATTTCAGCTGCTGTCAGATCGTGGACATGATGTTTGAGGTATTAAAGCTATGGAAGAGCATTTTCATTGTTGCTTATGACGTCTGAGGTTTAATTAAGCACAATAACAAAGCGAGAGTCCAGAATGATCAGTCAACCAGAAATCAACCTGAAACTGCTCAGTTTCTAAATTGAACATGAAGAAAGTAAACTTGTCACAAAGACAGGGTGCTCTGAAAAGCTGCATGTCCCAATACTAAATACTAAGCCAATAAATCAATGCACCAACAAAGGAAGTTGAAAGATTTGCAAGACGGGGACAGCAATTTAATCTAATCAGAGAGATGTCCCAACATCATGCCCCGTGTCTTTCTCTGGATACTAGAAACCTCGTCCGCTGTAATTAATAACTGCTGTCAGACTTGAACTACTCAGTGCGCAGCAGCAAACAACGACGTCCGGCGTTTTAATGTAAGGCAGATAAGAGGAGCACACATGGGCAGAGGTTATCGTTATGAATTATGGGTCTGCACATTCCTGTTTTAGAGAGGAGAAACCTTGAGGGGCTGGCAGGCGCTCACGGCGGGGGCACAGCTCTACGGATAATGAAGGAAGCAGGGCGGCGTCAATAACGCCTTATCTCAAGGAATGTCTGAGTCCTTGAGACTCCCAACATGCACGGGCAAGAACAGCTTACCCTTGCCACCAGTGGAGAGGAATAAAATAACATCATAAATAAGTGACGGTCCTTCCGTTGAGATACTTCCACATTACAATCAAACAAAAGAATTGGAATTGAAAGGCACGTTTTATCTGCCCCAAGGTGTAAGTCGTCAAGTAGTTTTAGAAACCACTGCATGTAAAAATGTGCACTTTGCAACAAGAGTTTGAGAAAATGGAAGGCGAATAATTATTGATGTCAGTAGAGATAGTACCGAGATTTGCCCAATTCACGTCGGATACACATATGGGAAGGCTCTAAACGTTTTCTGTCCCGGATCACGAATGCATGTACAGGCAGTAAGCCAAATTGCTTTTGAAATTTGAACTTTTTTGTTTTTAAGAATAACCCTTTTATGTATTTGATACAAATGTACAAATATTTTTTCCTTGCAGTTGATGCAATTCACCATTCTCACCACCAGATGTCAGGCGCTACGCTGATATGTGCGCACATTTCCGGGTTTGGATTCCTGCAGTGAATTGCCATCTGGTCTTTGATCACTTATTCATTCTGATCCAGAGCTAAAGAATAATAAATGCTCGGAAAATGGGACATGCATTTGTTTACCGCTCTCACGGACGACTGTTAATTACACAGCGATGTTCTGAAACTGGAAACGAAACCTCACCTTAAATTCAGAGCGCAGCCATACATTTCTCTATGCTGCATTTGCCACGTTTCAAGCATGAATTTTGTAAGCTTTTGACAAGTATTACGGAATTGATTAACATGAGGAAAATTCCCATTGAAAAAACGGTCTGTTAGAGTAAATGTACCCACTTTGATCCCTTTCATGTACGTTAGAATGACCCAGCAGAACTAAGGATTCAGACACTAATACCCAGATTAGAAAATCATTGCTGTCTATTTAGGTCATAAATTCAGCTCACAAATTTGATTTAATTACTCCAGGAAACAGACCAACACACACACACGTTTGTATTCATATCTTTGTGGGGACCATCCCTTCATTTCTAAAAACTATAATCCCAACAATGACAACCTTAACTCCAACCCAGCCCTAACCTTAACCATAAGTAACCAAACAAAATACTTTTTTAATTTTTTCATTGCATTAACGGATTTTTAAAAGGTTGAATTTCCCCTTGTGGAGAAAAATGTCCCCACAAGGTCAAAATTACAGGGTTTAATCACATTGTGGGAACATTTGGTCACCACAACATAATATATACATGACCATACCCACACACACACATACACCAGAACCTGCAGAATTCATAACTAACATAAAAGCACAATGTGTCATTAAATCCAAGAAAAGTCACATTGTAAAGCCCAGAACAGGTCAAAGCAGCATTCTTAATGAGATCTATCGGAGTACTATAATCCCATTTACTACATTGGCCGGATACCCATGTAAGTTGATCCGAACTACAGATTCAAGTTTGGAAACTCAGTCATATAAAATGGGATTGATGTGGAGTGTGTGTGACCTGGGAGAGAGCGCAGTGAAAAACTGCCTGATGCAAGTTGGGTGGGGCTCAGTGCACAAAGAAATACAGCAATTACAGTGTAGCTGGTGGCAGCAGGAGGCATCCATGACAGCAGTAACGTCACATAACCTCATGACCCTGAAAAGCTTACGAGTGGTGACTCTGTCTTTACTTTGCCCATCACCACAGTATCCAATAACAAGCAGCCTCACCAATCTGGGAGGAATGCAGGCAGGACAAAGAATCTTCCACTATTTGCATCCTAGTGTGAGTTTTACTTAAACAAAAATGTTCTGAGGGCAGAATGAAAAATGACTGGTTCAGAGAGATGACCAATCAGATTGTAGATGGGGCAGGACCAAGACATCAGATTGGTTGATCCTGCCTCCTCTAGTTGCTTGGACTCATTGCCTCTACAATCTGATACGTTATCTCTCTAGACCAATCATTTTTCATTATGTCCTCAGAATATTTTTGTGTAAATAAAATTTCCCATGAGCCATTTAGATCACAGAGAGCTCACTCTGTGCACAAATATGAATAACAATGCTCAGTGGGAAAACAGGCCAGGATAAGCCGATTAAATCACAGATGATGCTCAAAGTAGGCAATTCACCTTTGCAGGGAGGAAGGCACAATTAATTTCTCTTAATGGGGGATAGGGCATGGGCACCCCTTAGCGTGCAGGGGGTATCGGCTAGGCCAGTGTATTAATGGGAGATATATCAAGAGAACACAACCTGGTGCCAATACCTTTGTTCGCAGCTTCCAGTGCTGAGCAGTGCTATTGCCGCGGACAACTGTGATTAAACAGTTAAATGGCTGTGATTAGCTTTTACCTCCTTCTCAATCAAAGTTATCAGAAAAGTTCAAACCAGCAAAGATATATTAACACAACCATGCAACATCCTCAGCTTATGACACTGGACTCCTTATATTACACAGATGTGGCCAGAGATAAAGAATATCAGGCAGGAATAAAAACTCATTCTTCATTATCCTTTTTGATACATGAGCTACACTGAAAATTCTCAAACTACACGAATGCTCATGCTTCTCAGGGATTGGCTGATTGGTGTTCTTGAAGGATATAATCACAAACAGACCACTTACTTGAAGGAGAAAAATAATGAAAGATGGCTTTAATACCAACTAGTAAATCATGATGAAAAATGCAGGCTTTACTATAACTGCACAACAGGACAGCCTGTGTGCATGACATCCTCTGAAAGCATGGAGGCTTTTTCTGTGTTAACTGGGTTAACGCAAGAACCTTGAGTGATTTGGCAAAGAGAAGAAGAGACAGACCTGAAAGTATCCATGAAAACACGGAGCAGGGGGCCAGTAGATCTTCAACAGCATTTTTTTTATTACAACTGGATCAAACCAAACCACAAATGTCAAGCACACTCACAACATCAAGGTTGGCCTTGTCCTGCTCCCAAAGAGGGGATGCACCCTCTCCATTGAGCTTGGGGCTGTCGCATTCGCTGGTATTCTTCCCGGAATCAAAATACGAATACATTTTCTTGACATTAGTCATCATGAGAAAGTTTTACTGGCCAAAACCGTTTAATCTGTCATATTTCCCAGCATTCCAACTCTTTACTTTGGTTAAAATGTTAACCAAAGGGGGCTAAAAAGTTAAAAAGCTTTGAAAGCTTTTGGTACCTTCTAGCACGCCCGTGTTCCATGCTAGTAAAGCAAATGTTCTTTCCATATACTTCCTCAGTGCGCATCTTAAAAAAAATAAATCTTAAATCTTAAAAAAAACAAAAGCATTTACTGAGTATTAGCCCCACAGAGAATCACAGATCACCCATTTGTAACACCCGATTCTTTTAATACTTGTCCAGAATTAAACAGTTTGATTGAAGTAAAATAATAATAATAATAATTATTATTATTATTATGTTTATTAAGCAGGTTCAGAAGTCTTTGTGTTATAGTAGGCTGTTACATACTGTCACACACGATTCACTAGGAAGACTTCTACCATGATTTTATGATTCTTAAGGTGATGTGATCAGCCAGTGATGTCACTTCCAGAAATGTCTCTGCCAGGCTAATGTGAATTGAGAGAAAAACTACAAAGAGGACTGGGCTGGTATGGAGGCTTTGAGAATGAAATGCTGTTGTTCAACCACCACATCGGGAATGATTCCCACCATCTCGTTCGGTGTGGAAAACGTGATGGTCGTGATCTGATCGGAAATCAGTATGTGGTAAGGGAAGTGATACAAAGTTCACATTTCCATCCCTCGGAGGGCAGACAGTGAACAGTTAACCGCTGGGAATCAGTCGTAAGGACCCACAAAAGAACAGCATCATCGGCGCCTTTAGAAGCGCATAACTGGGTTTCATTAACGCAGTATCAGTTAACTGCTGATTTACTGTTTGGACGTAAATGTACATTTAAATAAAAAAAGTAAGTTGGCAATACAAACCAAACAACATTGATTGTAGGATTATCTAATGTATCTACGATTAACTAAACCCATACATGAACACCGGCAGCGATTAATTGATTTTAACTCCTAATGAAGTGTCGCAACATAAACGCTAATGAAGACACTCGTGGATTATGTTATTGATGTTTTACCTTTATACTCTATGCTTTTCATAAAAATATCAAAACGTCGGTCGTCACGTTGTAGGTCGCAATATTGTCAGAGGTCCAAATGTTAAAGTTCAGCGTGGGTTATATAAGAATCATCATATTCTTTATTAACTTGATAATTGATTGAATTGTTTAATTAAAAATATCTCTAGCAAGTCTGAAAGTTGCTGTGAACTTTTGAAGGGATGTTTCATTATATCATTCTTTGTCACGGCCCCTCCCGTCTCTCGCACGCACCATTACCCTCAACTAATATTATGAAGAAATAAGAACAGATTGTTGGGAAATATGCAAATTGCTCAGTCAAGGTATTATTTTATAATATTCTCGATCCCGAAAAAACAGATGGCTGACGGCAATTTCGTGTATCGCTGTATACTTACTTTAACACTATATGGTCCCGCAATGCGGCTGGCGCGCACCCACGATAGGCTTTTAATGAAAAGCCAAACGTGAAGGACATAACGTGAACGTATCTGCGCTGTTATTAATGACGCCCGTGTAAAGGTACCATCCATCCATCCATCCATTTTCCATAACGGCCATTCTGCAAGCCCTTAGTCACAGGGAGAAAATGCAAACTACACACACACACACACACACACAGGTTTGTAATTATATCTTTGTGGGGACTCTCCATTCATTTCTTTGTGGAAAACTCTAAGGGAAAACTGACATGATGACCTTAACCCCTACCCAGCCCTAACCTTAACCATAAGTAACCAAACAAAATACATTTTCGGCATTTTTAGTTGTTTGATTGCAGTCACAGATTTTTATAAAATTGAGTTTCCCAAAAAAATGGTCCCCACAACGTCAAAATGACAGGTTTTTTTCACATTGTGGGGAAATTATACAGTAGATTACATTGTGGAGACATTTGGTCCCCACAATGTAATATATACATAACCCACACACAGAGAACTATGGCCAGGACCCGAAACCCGACCCCATCGGCATCTATATAGTAGGACATTTTCGAAAAGAAGAAACAACATTGTGTTCATGCAAACATAATTTGTAAACTACCATTAGCATTTAGCTCAGTGATTTTTCTCATTAAAAGTAGGCTTGCATTTGAGGGACGAGATGAGCGTAGATTTATTAAACCGTTGAAACAGTCAGCGAAAAGCCGGCTGTTTATAGGAGTAGAAGCATTTAATTGACGATACATCAGCTTTTTGCCTGCAGTAAGATTACAACAGTAATGAACTAATGGTCGTTAAGAGTGATTTCTCATGATGATCTGCCCTTTCATTTGTGTACTGGCTTGAATTCAGAGCTCTGGCAGTAAAAGCACTGGAAACTTTTCTGTCGAGACTCAGATCACTGCCAGTTCTAGTTCATCAGCTTTCCTTTCCAAATCCAAAACGCGTGATATTATTTTAAACCGTGTTAAAGTGGGATTCACCTCGAAGGATGCAGACCTCAGTTTGTTGGAAATGGGAAAGTCTGTGTATGTCCTGTGAAGATAGAGGTGAAGCCAGCCATGGGCGCAGGCTGCGTGACACCAGAGCATTGTGGGTTTTAATGTATTTCATTCCTGCTGCTGTCACCATGAATGCCAACACTCTAAGATGCAACCGACCCTTTGTTGGCATTTTAATTACAGGTTAGACACTGTCCCTGGTATCCAGAGTCTGTACCAGGGATTAGTTTCTCATTATATGTGTATGTGTGTGTGTGAATATATATGTATATATAGAGAGAGAGAGAGAAAGAGAGAGAAATGTATTGGAACAGAAAGAAAATGACTGCGCACATAACTTTATTTAAAATTTTGTACATGGCATACAGCTTAGCAGCATTGTCTCATTCCTCTGCAGCAGGGTTCGAGGTTCGAGTCTTCACCGTGGCTCCATGTGTGTGGAGTTTGCATGTTTTCTGTCATTGTGGGGTTTCCCCTGGGTTTCCCCCCACAGTCCAAAAACATGCTGAGGTTAATTAGAGTTACCTAATTGCCCATAGGTGTGCATGTGTGAGTGTGCCCTGAGATGGGTTGATGCCCCATCCTGGGTTGTTCCCTGCCTTCCACCTCTAGCCTCTGGGATAGGGTCCAGACTCCCCATGACCCTGAAAAGTACAAGCAGTTACAGAGGATGCTTGGACGGATGGATTTTATAGGTTCCTTGCATGAATACCTAAGAGAGGAGAAGGATCGTTCCTTCTCAAAAAAAAAGAACTTGATATTATTGGAAACCAAATCTAATCAGTCCATTAATACTACAGAATGATTCAAAATAAGCGATAACGCCACAGCAACCTTTACTGACTGTTCCCCATAATTACCAGTGACATCCTTATCGCACAGGGATGGAATGAGGTTGCCGGCTGTGCTGGGGGAGGGCGGGGAGTCGGCGGCGGTGTCCATTGTCTCGGGAAGCTCAGGTCGGCCGTGGCGCGCCGCCTTATTTCCTCAGCCAAGGGCCGCAGAGGTGCCGAAGAAAGGCCCCGTTTGAGTGACGCGGCCGGGGAGAAAGAGTTGGCACAGGGGGCTTGAACTGCATCTGACAGATGGTTGGCGTCCCTTAAAGGCAGCATTGTGGGAGAGGAGATTGAGTTTTCAAAAGGGTCACTGTTGCATTCTCCCCCTTTTCGTTTTCCCCTCCTCAGTCTAAGAACATTTGCTGGCACCTATAGCCTTTCTGGGGAGGTACATGCTATTGTATGTGTTCATATATAATTTAAACGGAATTTTTGTATTTATTTAATTTTTTCTTTTGGGGGTGGGGTGGTAATTGGTTCTAAATTCACATCTGCTTTGTTTATTTCGGATAATTTGATAGCTAAATCAGGACATCAAATCTGATTCATCAGCATTATTTCTAAGATAACAGCTCTGGACTAGACGTAGCTTTGCATAGACTGTCACTATATTAATGGCGTGTGATTATCCAGAATGGCCTCCACAGCGCCACCCGTTGTCCATTTATACAACTCATATTTCCAGATTGCAATCTGGCAACCAGCCGTTCTGAAGGGAACAAGGACCCCCACCTCCCAAGATCTCCCCTAAAGCCCCTAATACTACTGGCTACTGTTGCCAGCAGTGATGGTGTCTCATACAAGGGGCAATGTTTGTGCACCTACCCGTCCCCTGTCTCTATTTTCATTACTTAACCTTAACATTACGTTTCAGAAACACATCTACCTGATTCTGTCTAAACCAAGAGGGAATTAGAGGCAGGCAGAGCAGAATATTACTATATTACAGTGAATCCCACGGTGGCGCACAGCCAACTACCATGAAGAAGGTTCAGCACTCCAGAAGACTAAACCAACATTTATCACTGACTTCCAGGAAGAAATATCACTTTACACAGGCAGTATCGTAAAATCTCACCCGGCCAGAGAATAACCACATGTGCTTAAAATTATTATATGTTATTGTAGCTTTCAAGGCGTCTTCTACAGATGCTTCTGAACATGTCAGACAACTCTATAAAGCAGTTTTTGCAGTGGAGGGGGTGGGTTGTGAATGAATAATATAGCATTTAACAATGTGTAATGTTGGCACCGAGACGAAGGGTTCATCACCGGGACTGATTCCTCGCTTGCTGAAATGCTACACTCAAGGTTGTTTCACCCGCGAGCGGCCATCCTCGCTGCCATGTGCGGGATTCCACAAAACACGCCTCACCTTTAACGAACGCGGCTGAACAGGAAGAAAAGAACACAATTAACTGTCAGCCAGACAACAGGCAGGAAAATTGACCTGAGACAAGATGTCAGTCACATTCACACATTACTGGCATGCCCCCTCCCCCTCACCCGCACCCCGCAGGCCATAAATCCATCCCTTATTAAATGAAGATAGTGTTTTCACCACAAAATCCACTTATAAAAAACACAGAAGGTTAGAGCAGAGTTTTAAACTCAGGGAAAAATCAAGGAGGAATAGAATCTCCATTATCGGTATATTAAATACTGATGTTCTCTTGGCTTGGGAAACTGCCCAGTTATTTGATGCCTTTATGTTTTTCCTGAATTGCATTGTGGGAAAAAATTAGGAACAACCTGGACATGTCACAGCCCTCCCTGGCAAGTTCTATATATCAAAATTAAGATGACGGCCTCGTTCAATTCAGTTCAATTCAATTCAATTTATTTTTATATAGCGCCTTTTATATAGTCGTTCCAAGGCACTATACATGGATTTGTTGCGATGTCTCATTAGGGAGAGTAATACAGAATGGAAAAAAGGAAGGAAAGAGATTAAAGAAAGAAAACCAGATGACAACGTAGGAGAGGAACCGAAAACTCTCTAGAAAGGAGAAACAAAACCTCTGGGTGTCGACTGGCTGCCCAGCTCCCCTGGGCATACTGACATCACTGAAAACAGAACAGAGTGGACTTGCTTGCTAAAAGGCAGGTATAGGCTGTGATTAAGGATCAAGACAAAGTCCATCAATGAGTCCGTTATCCACGTTGGTCTGTCTAGGGTGGCCAAGGTCCATCAATAAGTCTGTCCTCCACGCTGGCCTGTGTCGGGTGGCACTGAAGGCTGCACCCACAAAGATACAGTTAGTAGGTCCCAATTGCTATGTCACCCCTCCATGGGACTGAACCAGGACTCCAGCTAAGATGGTGCTCACCCAGGGCACCACCCGGACATGTGGGACGGCAGAGAGCATGGATGGTCATAACATGCATTGACACATAAACGGACAAGCATAGTAGATAAAAATGGCATGAACAGCAGCTCCAGCAGCCATGGTTACGGTGTATTAGGTTGCAGGTAAACTTAATAATAGGTCTTCAGTCTATATTTAAAGACTGAGACCGAATCCGCATCCCGAACACAGGCTGGTAAACCATTCCACAATATAGGGCAGAATGCAGAATGCTTTACTGCCCACTGTCACTTTATTTACAAGTGAAATGACAAGGAAACGTGCATTCTGTGATTGGAGTGGATGATGCGGCCTCTGTGGGTTTGAATCCCACTCCTGGATCAGCATGTGGAGTTTGCATTGCATTGGTGTTTTTATATGGGTCTTTCCCAGGTTCTCTGGTTTCCATCTGAAGTCCAAATTTATACACTGGGCTGAACTGGTGCCCCATTTTTGCCCTTTTAGGACGTGATGAACTGCTACCTGTCCATGGTATCTCTTGTCCTTGTGCTGGATAGTTGGAAATTTGTATTTCCTCTGAAGTGTGGTTGACTTCTCCACTGTGCTCATATTTATACCCTGTTACACCATCAGCACCGAAAGAACATGAGTCTCCCCATCAGCTACAGACACAAACTCTCTCCAAATGGCCAGGATCGCATTCAGCTGGTCCCGACTCGGAGCATCATCGCCATCACAGCGATTTCATTAGGCACAGCCGAACTTTGGGAGCAAACGCTACACTCCATCTCCAAGAAGAGGGCCAGACGAGCCGAGGGTGGGGAGGCGTCTCGCTTGCCTTCTATGGTGCTTTTTTTGCAAAGCCCTATTGGACGGGGAAGCAAAGAGGGACAGTTGTGCTGAAGTGCCGCAGTCTTTGTGTGGCAGTGTATTAGTCAGAGTGGAATCGCGGACGGCCAGATCTTCACACGGCCTACAGACGGATGTCATCACAGGAGCCCCGCTTCCAAAGCCTTGTTACCCTGCTGAATGGAGCCCATTATTCTTTAATAGTATTTCTGGTATACGGTTATCAGAGTACAATTGCCGGTGCACAGGATCTAAAACTAATTACGTACATTCCACTGAAAAATTATCATTATTGCTGCCTGTGGGACCAATTTTCTTCCCTCACAGAGGACCCCTCCCATGGCCTGGTCACTCCAAATGCACCAGAGACCAGATGGGGTGTGATAAATCACGGCCGCCGAGCTCGGCACAGCAAGACTAGCATTATTCTATATCGGCACCAAAATAATGCTTCATTTTTTACTTGCCTATCAAGCATACAAATTATAACGTATATATTTTCAGATTTTTGCGGTTGATTTCTCGAATGAGATGCTGTGGCACTTACCAGCAAGGTGCTTCACATGACGGCTTCCTCTTAAAATGCACAAAAGTGCGTTTTAAATTATAAATATATCTTTATATTACTGACAAGTTGCTCGAATTGCGGGATGAGCTAGAACAAATGGGTTCATTGTCTGTATGACTGTAGATTCAGTAATGATGAAAGGGCTCACTCAGCAGTCCATTAATTACCCTGTACCGCCGCATCGTTGTGATGAACTGTTTCTGACATGAAGCTAAATGCTAATTTTTGCACTTCTGTCATGTTTATGATGTTATATGTTTCGTATTATGATCAATAAACTGAGTACAGGCAGTCCCCAGGTTAAGAACATCTGACTTACAGATTCATTATTATTATTATGTAGTGTATTCTTATTTTTCCAACTTGCGTACAGATTAGACTTAACAACAGACTTAGGGAACGGATCTCATTCATTACCTGGGAGTTATCTGTACTCAGAGGGGTCACAATACTCGCTATCGGCCATCAGATCTTTACAAATGTACAGCTCCACTGACCTTTCACATATGTTAAAAAAACACAATAGTTCAGAATTATTGTTGTTTTTCAGAATGATTGGACAACACGAAGCCCAGAATTCATACCGAATAATTGCCCCAGGAAGGTACTGCTCCATTGCATAGCTGTGACTGTGTAAATTATTACCTGTAAGAGGGATGATGCACTCTTCTCGGTTCATCATTCACACATCTGCGCCCAGATGCTCTAAGACCAGTTATGCACACATTCTTGACTCAGATCTATAAAAAACAAGGCCCTCCCTCATGCCTTTGTTTGAATAGGTGGGGTGGTAAATATGACTGCCAAACAATACTAATGATGTCATACAATACTAATGATGTCATAGATACATACATGTGAACCATCCCTCGTTTCCCCTTTGACTTGCCCATCGTGAGTGAATACCCTATGACAGACCAGCATCCTATCCAGGGTGTCCCAAGCCTGATTACTCCCCATAACTGGTTATGGATGATGGAGGGAAGTTAAAAATGGAATAAAATAGGGAATTCTTTCTTGTTCTTGGATTGGCTCTTGGAGAAAAGTGAATTGTTTTTGAGGATACTCTAAAAGCATACTGCCACACACAACAACATTAGCTCAATAACTCAAGTTACTGAAGCATGCTGCAATTCCATTTAATCCTAATTGATCCCTGGATTTGCCTTGAATGGTAAATGCTATACATTGGCTTTTTAACTGATTAGCTCTCCGCATGCTCTGCACACACGCTCGTCTCATATCCGCTACCCCCTTTCAGACAGATACCCTCACCCTGCCGTTATGTTAGCCAGCAAACTCATTCATAAGTGAGCTCAATTACATAGCATTGTAGTAATAACCCAAAGACCTGCCTACTAACAGTATGGAAACAAATAAAGAAATTTCCGGAACACTGCTGGGGACCTCTTCTCGGCTGTTGGCAGCTTTCTGTAATAGATGTGTAAATAACAGCTAGAATAAATGCTGGTATTATTAGTTATAGCACGTGTGGCTATGTGGCCACTGCAGGAGATATTCAGCCATGCTAACGACTTTTACTCATTCAGAGTTACAATTCGGGGCAGTCACAGCGAGTCACAGCGAGTCACAGCGAGTCACGCCATGCACCGAATGGCTATTTGGCTAATATTTCATTGCTAATGCCTTTACTTATAAAGCTGTCATGATGACAGGATCACAAGGGCAAGGGAGCAGAGTAAAGAATAACTATTCAACGCAACAAGCATACACACGTTATAATTGGGTGCTAAACTTTCAGTTTTCATGCAAACCCCCCGCCCCCCCCACTGACCCTTTTGTTAAGTCACTTCCTCTCTATGTTGACTTCAATGCTCCATTGGTTGGAAACAATATAATAAGTGGAAAAACCATAACGTGTCGACGACGCAGTCAGTGAGTGTTTAACAGCGTCTTATGAAGATCCGTGTGCACATTTTAATGGGCATTTATAGAGAAGCGGGGGGGGGGCACCCAGGAGATGGCAGGAAGCCAGAGGAGGGAGCGGAGGAGAGGGAGAGAGGTGAGGAGAGAAGCAGAGACTGACAAGGAGGGGCAGCGGTGAGCGCGGTGGGGGGGGCACCTTGCCTGACCCCTGTGCGTGATGAATGATGGGGTACAGGATGCAGGGCGCCAATGTGGGCCAGATAGCCACGGGCTCCTCCACTGCCATGCTACTGCCGCATGCCAGGGGAGATGGGCAAAGGGTGCGGGCGGGTCATCGCCTGAGAGCCTATTCCGCTACAAACTCTCAGCGCTGTCGTCCCTCCAGCTGTCTTTCCCTACACGCGTGACTCATACTTCTCACGAGACATAAGGAGATACACCTTGCCCTCCAGTCACGGGGACGGCCCCCTTACATGCCATGCTGCACCAAAGCTGGTACAATATTAATTACCCCCATGCTTCAGACCTGTGCCTTCCTTAACACTGGCACCTGGATCATCCATTGAAGGAAACCTGCGAATGAGGTCCCGCTTCTCTCGAAGGCAGAGAATATATGTGTTTCGAGAGATGCCCGCTGACGGCGGGCGGGGGGAGGGGAGGGAGCCCGCGATTATATCGAATGAAAGAATTCAATTTAGGTGGCGGTTTATCACCGAGGCGGAGGGGGTGCGTGCTTGTCAGAGATTGGGAGTAGGAGCTCGTAAATCACCTCCACACCCTGAGGGCTGCTAGGGAAATCCGAGGTGGGGAGGGGTAGGGGG
>JABJVO010000113.1:1328685-1345756 GCA_026770805.1 Boulengeromyrus knoepffleri
GCCGCGCGGAGGATTCAACTCGGCGGGTGGGCGGGTCGGCGGGCGGGGGGCGGGGGGGGGCGCGTGGGGGGAGGGCGGGGGGCAACAGTGCTGCCTTTGCATGAACAAATAACCAAAGTCAACAAGTAATTTGTTTTTTTTTTCCACTTAATGCTATGGTATACCAGGGGAAACGTTTGAGCAGTGATGTTATGGCAATCAGAATCCCCCCCCCCAACAAGTGCAACCTAGTATCTCAAAACTAGTAGGTACAGTATATGATCATTCTTTAGGGGGAGTGATGCATCACCCACTCCAAGGCCCAAGCACTCTGGGAAAGGCGCTGTATACATATGAATGTATACGTCAATTAGCAAAGATCGAGTGTGATGAGGTTTTTCCATTTCAGTCCTGTCTGCCAGGCTCACATGCCCCCCCAAAAGAAAACAAGGCTGAAATTTGGGGCACTGTCCTGTCATTCAGTTTTCATGTACGATGGAGACACAGACCCATCTCCCGCACCCTGCCGGCCGCGCTGCGTGCTTGTGCATTACGGGGGTGTAAATCACACGCATCCCGAAATGTCCGTTACAATTATCCGTCTCACGCCGGCTGCCCCTCCCATGTTTCTGTTCTTTCCCACAACCTCCCGGGTGCGAGGACGTGATCCGAGGTTCCCCGTGGGATGTTGACCACATTCGACCGCATTTAACCGTGATTAGCTGTTCTAAATAAGGAGACTGTGATTTGTCGCTGGTCGAAACACGGTCAATAGACAGTTGTGGCCCAGGACACCAGCGAGTGTGTGGCGCCTTGGACAATAGCCCAGATGTGGAAGAAGAGGGACAGGGAGCTGGATGTGTACAGATGGTCCCCATTTAGCACAGGCCTCCCCCCAGCCTAACCTGGTTACCTATAGGTCAGACAGTCACGTTGACCACGCCGCCAGTGAGCTCCGGCAGTGTCAGGGCTGTGTACTGCACATGTGGCCCAGAACTGGTGAGCAATGGTGGCTTAATGGTTAGGGAAGCACACTTGTAATTGAAAGATTGGTGGTTTGAATCCCTGACCAGCAAGGCACCACTGAGGTACCCTGACAAAGGTACTGCTCTCTGGGTGCTGAATTAGCTGCCCCCTGCTGTATCACATATGGGTTAAATATAGAGGATGCATTTTGTTGTTGTGTGTCAACACTGATCACCTAATTCTATTGTAACTAGCTGGGAGTTTCAGTGAGCTACCATTCCTCTCCACGACGCCTATCAGTCTGCACCGATTTCACCAGAGTCTCCCGGCTTTGAGACTCCTGGCCGGGTCTTACACACGGCCAAGTCTGCTTGACTCTCTTCTGAGCTTCCGGAAGGATGGTGGTGAATCAGGGTCAAATTTCCAGTGGTACCCTCCCGTGGAAACCACCCTCACGACGTCGGTGAAAGGCAGAGGTGCACACCTGCAGGGGAAGGAAACCATCGGCAGTGCAAGTCGGCGGGTGCCGCAGGGGTGGGCATAGCGACGGCACCGGGGCCTCGTTCCGGTGATCTCTGGCATTTCCAGCATGACTGATCACTAGACCCAACAGGTAACCCAATTAACACAACCCAGCTGCCTCTGGGTGTGCTAATTACCTGGTTTGGGTGTTATAAGGTCAGCTGGAGGGGATGGGGTGGAGATGAGTACTTGTGGAGATCTGGGGGAGGGGGGGAAGCATGGAGGGCCGTTCTGTGGGACTTCTGAGTTTTCCTGTTCCTTTGAGTTTTAGGGAAATTATTTTTGTTAGGTCATTTGGCTTCTCTTAATCTGGACCCACTTTGGCTTCAATTAGTCTCATGATCAGAACCTGTTTAGTTAAACCCTGTCGTCCCACCTTTTGCCTCAAACCCCCAAGCCTCAACAAAAGACCAGAAGCATCACATGGCTACGGTGCTGCAGTCACCAGGGGTGCGTGAGATGTCGGGGCAAGCCTCTGCCTCCCCGAGGCCCGCGGCCCAGTGCGCTGTCGATCGATCCCTTTACAAATGAGGGCCACTCCATTTTTATGTGGCCGACAGATTACACGCAAGGTCATGTGATCCATCATTAAGACGGCATGATGTGCGTTTCTATCAGACGCGATCGACTTTATTGACGAAGCGCTCTTTCCCAAACTGCAGGGGAAAACACAGCAAGCGGTGCTGTGTGCCAGGACATTCCTCTCGACCCTCACAGCCGCATGAAGCGAGGAGAGAGAAGATTAAGGGGGGAAGGGGGCAGATAATTAAGGTCCTCGTCGATAAATATGTTGTATTTTGCCTTATCCAGGCAAAAAAAAACGCCAAAATCTGGAAAATTCCAAGGCTGACTGAGAGGGGAAAACGAGGGTGGAATGGGGCAATGCAGATGTTTCTGAAACCATAGTTATGTTAAGTAAATTCCAAAATGATGATAAGGACAGTAAAAAAAACTTCCAACTCCATCATGTTAGGCTCTTCTGGTGCTGGGGTGTGCTTCGTGGGGCAGAGTCTCTGGTTAAGGACCCCCTGCAGGCTTCACCTCCGCTTGATTACAGGAGAACGACAAGCGTCCTCCGTCACAAGCGGAACGCCGGTGCGACCCCTCAGGATCGCTTCCCACTAACGCCTGCCGTTTTCCTCCTGTCACTCAATTATAATTGGATAGGAAATGGCAGGATGTGCTACTTCAGTAGGGGGAGGGGGAGGTTACCAATATTGAACTCTTTACACCTCTGCCAATCGCTGTCCCCTACTGGTCACAACCGTAAGTGCGACTTGCCACTGCCGGATGAAGTGTCCCTCACGCTTCATCATCCCGGTCTATTTTTATGCGAAGGCGTTTCCATGGTAACGTGCGGGGTGCGAGCAGCTTGGCTCGACTGCACGGGATCCGGGTGTCTGGGCTGCGGGGTTAACGGGGGGTGGGGGGAGACAACTGATAAACAAAGAAACAGATGCTAAATACACGCAATTGCGTTGTCACTGTAATTATGGTGTTGATCGTGCAGCGCTAACGGCTGGCGCTCACCCTCCCTGACGGTCCGTGTCGGAGCAGTGGGGACCGGAGGCGTCGGGAAGAACCTGTACGCCATGCCGCAAAGGGGGGCGGTGCGCAGGAGGAGCACAGTAAATTCCTGACCCTTGCTCTTTTCTTATGACCCCCCCGCCCCCCTGTCTGGCCCACTCCGCAGTGTGCACGATCTAACCCCCCCTCCCCGAGTCAGCCTCGGATCCACATCTCTTCTGCTCTACTTTGTTATGGAATAGGGTGATGTTACAGAAAAAAATCCTTTATTTTGAATTCTGGCTTGCAAAAATAAAAAAAAAAAGTCTTCCCTTAGATCTATTTTTGCAGTGAAACTGAAGAATACTTTTTTAGAGATTACTTCTGGCTCCGAACTTTGAGTGTCTTATATAACGTTCAACAACACACAAAACAAATCAATGAAAATGAGATAAACTGGAGGAATACATGCTATGGAATGAGATAATATTTATAAAATATGGGTGATTTGTGCACTGCAAGCTCTTTGCGATGATGCTGGAGATGCAAAAAGTAAACAGAAAACCTTCAGAATCCTGCAGCTACGTCTCTGAGAACCGCGTCCGTTTTCTGAACCCAAGGATCTACCTTAATGTCCCCGGAGGACATTTAGTGGGAAAAACATGAGATGCCGCAACGCGAGCGCCCATGACAGCTCTGTGACGTGTAATTTCAGCGCGCCGGAAACAGGCGGGTTTGCCTCAGGCTCTGGCGATACCTGTGCCTGCGTGAATTCGCCTGCCTTTTTTATTATTTTCGCCCTAAATCACTGGTTCAGTAATTTCACAAGTTTTAATTTTATTATATTATTCAAAAATAAATCAATAAGCGGTGTGTAATGGCTTTGAGGCTGTTACAATCACAGCAAGCGTGCTGCTCCTGGGTATATTGACAAAGCTGTAAAACATGCCTGTGTGCTGTGGCCCCCTACCCCCCCCCCAGTGAGGCTGTCCTTCAGGGGTGTAGCTCCATTCATGCTGGGAATGGGCTGCTCTCTTTAGTCTGGGACATTGACATTTATTGAGTGCCAGTTAAACAAGGGTGTTAGTTGCACGATGGGACTCTTTGAAGTTACCTGTAGGGTTTGTTGTCTGAGGTGTGCAGGACATTTTGAATTGTTTCTCTGGTTGCTCGTTTACGTAAATGATCCGACAGCGAAGCGCTCCGGTCTGTGCAGACACACTCCAGATTTCAAACGGGAAATATGCTGCCCTTTGAAAACCACGTGACTGGGATATTATTAGAGACCGTTATTTTTTGATGTCACTATGTCGACACTCAGGTTTGACCTTTGACCTTGGAAAGGCTATGGCCAGGCCCCCACTTGCTCATTGCACAGCACTCCGCCGAGACAGAGACGGCTCTTGGTTATAAAGATAATCAGAAAAAGAAGCCAGTTCCATTCCTTTGGGCCTGGGCGCTGCTCGTCGGTGACGTAAAGATGCTTATTTGAAAAGGGATGGAAAGCTTTGGAGGGGAGGAGAGCAGATTGAATCCTCTTCACACAAAAGGCAGAGTCTCTTTGGCAGGTGTGTTTGAGAATCGATCAGAGAGACACGTAGCCTGAGAGACATTCTCCCCCCTCGTTTAAGAGGGTCGGTGACCCCAGGCTGTGGTTCGGTCTCCTGTCAGATCCGCCTCCTGCAGTAAGAAACCCCCAGTGCCAAAAATATGCTTTTCTGAAGCCTTCATCAACTGACATTTCATCTCCAATCAACCTGACTGGGCCACTTCCCCTCCATGTGTCACTCGACACGTCGCACACATCTGCATTGTCCATTCAAGTTGTAGGGTCCTTACGCTTGTCTTGTCCCCGTCGCTGCTGTTTGGTGGATAAATGGCAGTTGAGTCCCGAGCCTGGGACTCTGGTAGCCTGGATTTCTGCCTGCGTGGCCTCCCTGTTCACCGTCTTGGGGCGTGCGCACAATCCTCTGCCCATTTCCACCGTGGCCCCTATGATCAGCTCAGGGGTAATTTTCAGAAGCCCGTTTTTCACCATCTTTATTACGTTTTTCCACAGGAGGCAAAAGGAAACAAACAGTTCTACTGTGGGTGCACATACTGAAAGATACAATTACCCTACAGGGCTGCTTTTCTCTGCGTCTGAGACTTGCTGGGATCACTCTGCCTCCAAAAAAAAGACAACAACCAGAATCCCCCTTATACTAGTGCAAAAACGCTCTCCAGTGTGAAGCTGGACACAGAAACATTCCATTTTGCCACTTACAAGCGCATTCCTGTTGCTTTAAATCTCTTAATAAGCCATTTTACTCTATCCTTCTGATCCTATCCTGAAATGAAATCATTCACTTGAGGCGATCGCGCTTGGATTTTCCCATCCGCTGACCAAACGCATTAAATTAAACGCCGCCCGCTTGCACGGCTCTATGCTGTCGGCATGACAGACAGCGACGGCAGGCTCGTGCCGATATCTCATTGCACTTGACGGCTAAGCGCAGTCAGCTGCCCTTCCGGGCCTCGCTCACGGGTGCCATTCCATGATGGGTGAGAAACGGAGCCATTTCTCTGCGCTCCATGGTGGATCGACAGTGTTTGTCTCCTGGTGGGTTTAGTCATGTCATTGGGTCACTCGACTGCCCTGCTTTGATTCCAAGAGTTGATTTAAATGGTAGCATGTTTTTGCTGAAGCACCTTCGTTGAGGGTACTGCAACACTGCAACTCCACTGCAAAACCAGCGGCTACATCCCATACCCAACCTCAATCACAGCCCTCTCCTTGTAAGACCACTACGTTTGGCTAGAAAATGCACCCCCCCAACCTCAGTCTCCAGTCTCCATACTGGCAACCCCTGCATGTGGAGGGTAGACTTCCCGATTAATCAGCCTTGACTGACTGCGCTGGGTGAGACACATCGCCATGATTCAGATCGAAACCTGCTGTGCGATCAGCCCGGCTCAGTTCTTCTTGTACTCAATGAGCGTTTAAGGTCCAAATTAAACTGCTCCCCTCAGTCAGATATGAAGCACAGAGGTTATATTTTTGCTATAACTGATTTGATGAATTAGAAATCATTGATTACTGTAAACAGTAAACACAAATGATTCATTTAAAAGGCAAAAACAGAAATATTAAAAGTGTTCCATAATTAAATCAAGCTCAATATGAAATTATAGCGAGTTGGTTTAATGTGATTTAAACTGTACAGTTCATTAACTAAACAGTAAACCACAGGTCACACCTTCTGTGTTTAGACAATAGAGAAGGCAGCGACAGCCTGGATGGGATGTTAGTCCCTGACAGGGCAGACTCTGACACAAGGAGAACCCAGGGGAAACACACATAGACACAAGAGGAGGACATGCATACCCCATGCACAGAACTAAGCTGTGAATCAAACCCACAGAGCCCCCATACCACCAGTGCAACCCACAGAGTCACCGTACCACCAGTGCAACCCACAGAGTCACCGTACCACCTGTGACTTACCAATGCTGTTTTACTGTCATCTGCGAAGACATCTTTGAATAAGTGGGAAGAAGAAGACTGAAATGGCCTGAGGGATACAGGACTTACCATGTTCCTCAAACTTTACTCCATTCAGATCTAGGCAGGACCAGCAGGCAAATTTCATGTATCTCTGGCTTACTGACACTGATTAAGTAATTTCATAGCACGTATCCATCCAGATCCAGTATCCTTTAGTAATACTACATTACATTTTTATGTTAAGTATTACAGATTGTATCACTATTACTTTCATTTTTTTATCTTTACATATTTTTTCCAAATATACAGTGCGCACAGAAAGTCTTGCTTAATTTTGTGACAATGTTGCAAATTTATTGGTTGCATAACAAAAGTCCATTTATAAGCAATGTTTAACATTTCTGTTAAATGATAACAGAAATCTATTAATGATAGATTTCTTCAGTGAAACTTCTGGTTCTTTCTGAGTCGAATGATGAGGCAGGTTCCTTGAGCTTAAGTAGTTTATTAAGACAGAATGACGATGTTCTCACACGGCCGGTTCAGTGTCTGTCTGTCTCTGTCTCTGCCCCCACTGAGGGAAGCAGGCCCTCTATGGTCTTCGCACAGACTCCTGGAGTCAGGGGTCTCCCCTATGATTCTGTGGAAAACAAAACATATTGAGCCATTATGAATAATATATTCAGCACAAAACCTTGAATCTACTGTGGGTCCTAAAAACCATGTGAGGTACTTTGCAAAAAGTAGCAAAAGACCAAATCATAATATCAACCAAAATTAATCAATCGCTCTCATTGGAAAATATCACAGAAAATAACGAGGACCATAATTGTCATATTTGGTAACAATGTCGACATGAACAGACTCGCACTCTAGCAGAATAACAGATGAAAAGCCTCACAATCCACAATACGTGTGTGTGTGCTCGTCTTTCAACAATCCGTAGTCTTGTTGTCGATCTTCTGGCTGGTCTAAGTCTGTGACTTTGTTACGCAGCATAGGCTACTAAGGGAGAGGTACCTACGTCACCATAGCGCGTCAGGTCTCGGGAGTGCCGTATAGGCCTTTGCAGTGGCCAGCACGAATCCGTCTGCTTTACCACACACTTTGCTGCGTTCCTTGTTAACAGTACCCGATAAGGGCCCTCCCACTTACCCCAAGCGGTTCTTTCTGAGGTTTCTTGATCAACACCCACTCGCCAGGAAGCAGAGTGTGAGCTCCTTCCACCGGCTGTTCCCATGCATCAGAGACCGGCTGAAAGGCAGACTGCATGGTATTGGTGAGCTAAATGCGATAATCAACCGGGCTATCACTAGCAAGGTGGAGGTCTGCTTTTTTCAGGTCTATGCTGTCAGTGAGATGCATAGGATGATGATCTCGAACAGGCTCAGACCAGACTTTTTGTTGGTCGTCACTCTGATGCTGCAGAGACTGACTGGCCGTATCTGAGGTCATTGCTTTCCTTCCTGATGATATCTGGACAGCCTGTTTTTGATGACTCTGTTTATTCTTTCCACTTGTCCTGATGACTGCTGATGATGGAAGCAGTGGAACGACCACCTGATTGCTCCGAGGAAGTGTCTACCATGGTCAGAGTCAATTTGGCATTGGTAGATCCCAGCATGGAATGTAGTCTTTGACCATTGTCTTTGCGCGTGAGTGGCTGTGGCTTTTCAGCAGGAAAAGCTTCCACCCACCTTGAGAATTTGCCCACAATGATGAGGAGTAACTGTAACTTTTCAGCAGAGTGATGTAGTCCACCTGAAGATGGGGAAAGGGGCCAAGCAAAGTGGACGCCACTAATGTTAGTGTCAGTATTCCCAGACCTGCATTTTTCTTCTGACAGCTTCTGCCATGGCAGTTACTATTTCTACTCAGTCGTGATCAGTCCCTTCTGTGCACTCTGGCAACAGGGTGGCAGGGTTGCTTGGACTAGCCCTTTCAGTTACAATGTTGGGTGTTTCCAAGACCGTTGACCAATTAGCCCATTGGGCTGCTGTGATTTGTGATGCTGTGTTTAATGTCAGGAGAGTGTGGACAGCGTGTAGGCATCTCACCATACCTGGCTGCACACAATGATGACTGTCATGTATGTTGCCCAAACGTCTCTCAGGCATGGCCCCCATCTGAGTGACATGTTGTCCAATTTCGCCGAATAGTAGCCTACAGGTTGCTGAAGGCCACCGTGATCTTGTGTTAGAACTGCTCTTCTCGTGAACAATCAAGGCGAAAGGCTGGCCTGTGTCTGGACTTCCCAGGACAGGAGCTTTGGAGGGTGACTCCTCCAACTCTTGGAATGCCTTCAGCAGGAATTCATTCATCTTGACATAATCTTTGGAGTCTTTCCTGCTTTCAGTAGATCACCCATGTCGTGTTGAACTCACACAGTCCCAGGAAGGAGGACAGCCACGTCTTTAGGCCCCCCCAATTTCGACTGTGGGGGCTCCTTGGACCATTTATCTACTTTCTATGGGGCTGCCACTTGAGTAGGTGTACTTCCCATCTTCTCCTTTTCTTGCCTTGACTCTGGTGTCATAATTTTTTGACTGACTCATCCAGTTCTGTTCTTGCCATTTTGCTTTATTGCAGCTGTAGTTACTGGCTCCCAAAGGGATACTAAACACAAATGTTTGGTGTTTTATGTTAGTGCAAAGGTGTTACTAATTAAAAACCACCCAATGAGACTGCTTGTCAATGGACTTTTTAACGCAGAACAGCTCTTTTAGATGCATAGTTTTAGTTTCAATTTATTGCTGCTTGAAATGAATGCTTTACTTAAAACTACTGGTTGTAATGTGATATATATATTTTTGTAAACAAATGAATAAAGCAGGGGTACAGTTAAAGAGGAACGGAAAGGGGTCTGAGTCTTTACTTGGGGGGGGCAAAACCCTCCTAAAATAGGTCTAAATACTCCCTTGGAGTAAAATAATGATTTTTGTTATGAAACCAATATATTTGCAATATTTTCACTGAATCAAGCAAGTATTCCAAGACTTTCTCTGAGCAATGTATATTTGAACCATCTGTGGCCACAAAAATCCTCTTTAATTAAATTCAGGAGGTTGATAGAGGTTCGAAGGGTGACATCAGCACCTGCAATCTCCAGAGGAACGCATCTGAAAGTGCTGTTGTTCCCCCATTTCCAGTTTAAAACTCGAAAACCGGATTTTAAAAATGTCAAGCCATGGCACTGTTAAAAAAGCTTAAAATATACCAGATAAATAAGACAGAAAGACTTTCGTTAGGGACAGCAGTATAAGCTCCAGGTACTTCTGAGATGGTGGTAAGGGACATTCAGAGCTTTTGTTTCACGAGTCCATTTTCGACGACCTTATCACAGGACACATAGATGGCTGACACTATCGCAATGCTGCGATATGTCTGCCAAGCCATGGCTCATTGTGATATCATACAGGGAGCAAAACAGTCTAAGGACAAACCTTTAAGGAAACCATCACTGTGCCCAGATTTATCTTCTTTTTACGAGCCTTCTGTTAGCCCGAGCCGGCCGCGTAAGCAGAATGGACATTATTACCATGTGTTAAATCATTCACGTCGGCTGCTTCTAATGTGCGATTTACACAACTTTTTGAACTTTGATTTTCTTCCTTTGAAAAAGGACTCAGGAACTTTAGAAACTCTAAAGGGTTGAAGAATTCTGGGGTAGATTAAAAAATCACACAGCAGAGGTTTTTTAATAAATACCTTTATAATTTTTAATAACATGCCGGCGCATGGCAGGTGCGATTTATACTCAGATATTGCACAGTGCAGCTAAAATTAAGCGAGTATTTAGCAGGCAATATGACAGCATTGCAGCTGATGAACGGGTGTATGTGTGTGTGTAGGGGGGAGTCACTGCAGAGCTCCAGCAATATTCTGACCAACCTCAACAGCAGAGTTAAAGAGTTGTAGTTCACTGGCCTAGACCAAGTTTCCTGCCAGACATGATTAATCGCAACCAGAGAATCTCCTGACCAGATTAAAACCAGCCCCCTTGTTTTCTATTTGTGTCCCTCCGAACTAGTATTTCTCCAGGAAAAATAAATATATGAAAACATGTAGCATCATGAGAAAATGAATAATGAAGTCGGCAGAGGTTTCAGCTGAGCCTTTGGACTTCATTAAAAACACCCAAGATCAATAGTAATTTCTCTCCTCTCTATATCAGTCCATGTTACACATTAAACTAACCTCCCTCCACTCGCTCCGTCTTCCTGATAAATCTCTGGCTTTTCTTTTACCTCCAACAGCCGTTTTTTTCCTCTCTTTCCCATGAGCCCCATCTTCATGGAGCAGCTCTGACGCGAGGCCAGTTTCTGGGCCGCAGTCTGTCAATCGATCGGGGCCCTTTCACCCGCTGCTTGCTCCAAGGACAGCGAGTGCCCCAACCGGCTCGACCTCTCCCCTCAAACGGCTCTGTGGTGACGACCAGCTCTGACAGTTTGGAGAGAAGACCGTCCTCTTCTTACAGGATCTGTGAAAAAAGCAGACGGTGCTCTCCAGTAGACGGATCCTACACTGTTAGTCAGAAGTTGCCGCGGAGCGTTTGGGAGTTTTCGCCAATGCTGCAGGATGGCATTCATAACCCTTGCAGCCTCCTGTGAGCTGCTCACTGCGTTCCACCTGCATCCCCCCCCCCCCCCTCCCCATCTTAAACCCTGTTCTCCATGTTACTAAACTCCTCTGGGAGGCTAGAGGGCACGAATGTGGCCCTTTCCAAAAAATCAGGTAGTTCTGCGTTGCCTACCAGCGTGTGTGCACACCCACACCTGGTAAAAGCCTGACACAAGATACACGACCCAATTTGCCATTACGCTTGAAAAATGTTAACTGTCCGGCCGTGGTCCTGTAGAGGATCCCCACGGTAAACCTTCAGGACACTTTCCAAATCCTCCATCAGTCGCCTCCCACCTCCCCGCACCAATGACCCCCCCAGAGGCCGGCACATGACAAAGTACTCCAGCAGTAAAAGTAACACACCTGCAGCTAATGCGTAAGTAACACCTCCCCTCCCCTCCCCTACTCCTGCTCCTTGTGCTTCTGAAAATCTTTTTCCTTCTCCGCTACGAGGTGCGACTTTCCTGCCGATGCAAAGTGCCAGCAGAATGGCATTGGTGAGCATGTGAGTATCTGGCAGCCCCTTGTCACGTGTGCTGAAAGCTGCCCGTCACACCCACCTATTAAACCATTTGGAAAGATGTGTGTGTGCGGCTGTTCCTGTACCTCTTCGGGGAGAGCGATCACTCCTGGCGGCTGATTGATTCCGTATCTTTGCCAGGACTGTGGGTCAGTCTGAAGATTAGGGAATGTTAATCACAGCGACAGGCTTCCAGTTTAGTGAGATGAGCACGGGACTGTGCGTCTTCATCGAAAGGTGGGAGTCGTTCATCACATAAACGCCCCCCCACTCCTCCAGAGCATCGGCCGACTTTGCTGCGGCCAGCTGGCTAGCCACTAAATCAGGGATCCACCCGTCCAAGTCCGCCGTCTTTGATCTACGACTTTTCCGCGATTTATGAAGAGGAACCATCCAGAATTAATTAGGACACAACTGCTAACTGTACAGTATTTACAAAAACGTCCTTTTTTATTTAAGGTTTGCCAAATAAGCACAACAAAACCTAAAATAATCTTAAAATACAACACATAGGCCGACCTTCTGCCAGAGCAGAGAATAAATAAAACAGTACTTGAAACTCTGCAGGCATGCTTTCAAATGAAAACAGGTTTTTTAAAAACTAACCTTGGTTTAAAAACCAAGCTGTTATTAAATTATATGTATTCCAACTCAATAATCCACCATATTCTTATAAATAGGTATTTTACCCAATTTTTCACCCTGTGGGATAAGTACTAGTAAGACAGTCAAAGAGTGACCTTTGTATTTCCCTGCTATTTAGGAGCCTAATGGTCAAAGTGGTTTCTAATGGTTTTCAGAGCCCCTGAGGGCACTGGAAACAAAGCGGACGGCCGGCAGGAGGCTGGCCCTGGTCCCGAGGAGCATGGGCCCCATCCCCCGAGCCTCGGTGGCTCTGGCATGCAAACAACATCACATGACGGGAGTCCCAGCAGCTGGAGGGAGAGCCACAGGCTGCTGAGAAGCTCCACGTTACGCCACAGAATAGGCAAGCAGACATAGACAAAGAGAAATATCAACAGAGACGCACAAACAGCATTGAAATATTAGGACACTTATTAAATGTGGCTACAAGGAGACATAGACATACACTTGATGTATAGATTTTCTGTTTTTTCATATTCTAGAGAGATTTGCAGGAATTAAATCATTCATAGGCTTATTAAAGTCATGTACACGTGCACATAACGCACATCAGTCGGCGGTGACAGATGGAGGAGCACGTGGAGGATGCGGGAAACGGCTTCCTTATGTACGTCAGTGTTTCTGCTGAGATTCCTCCGGCGCCAAGACCAGGGAAATGACCCCACAGACAGCAGTGGAAGGGATGAGTCAAGTGGCACAGCTAACAGGCTAAAGAGTAAAATGAAGGGAAATCAGGCGCAGAGAGCACTCTGCGTTACACAGGGGGCCCAGTGAAGGCCAACGCGTATCATTCAGCAAGGCACTTAAGAGACACACTTTCTAAAGGAAAAACCTGCAGTGTGTCATCAACCATGTGGCTGATTTAATGGGGTGACTCTTTGAAATGAAGGACAGCTTTATCTTACCCAACCGAGAAAGGGGTGTAGGTAAACAGCATGACCGCCGTGTCAGGGTGCATTGGCCGCTTTTGGCTGGTGTGCATTTTGAAAATGAACGCGCTCACGTAAACTGCTCCTGTACGCATTCCCATCACCCCAAGCCTCCCCAACACTGGAAAACGAGATTATACACCCTGGTAGTTTCCCTCCCACTTAAGATGATTTGAGTAAATAAACCGTCTTCCCCCACAAGATGAGTGGAGAGACTTAGGGTGTTTGTTTGAAGCTGTAAATAAGATGCAAAATACAGGGATTCTTAAACTGCATCATTTATACATGCAAACATGTTGTTATCAACCATGAACATATAACCACGTCTTCAATGATAACACAGTCATTTCAGTGCTGGAAACCAGAACGGTGACAAAAAAATAATTTTCTGGCTAAATAAATTAAGATATCAAGATACTGTAAGATCAGTGCAACATTCACCCAGTGAAAGGAATTACTAGGCAACCAAAAATTACATATGTCTCTCAGGGAGTGAAATCGTTTGTTTGTAAAAGTAGTTATCTCTGGCAAATGGTCTGTGTTTTTCTGTGCATGGTGCTGCATTTGGTACGCACTGCACTTTGCTATTCATCCATTACCTGGTCATTCCTCTGCTGACCTGTGGGGGCAGAGCAGGCGCTTGCAGCAATTTCACATCTTTATGAGTTCAATAAAATTGCTTAAATCCAGCTGTGCGGGAACACCCAGCAGCCCGAGGGGAATTACATCACTCGACAGAGCAGCCTTAATGCGCAGGCAGGGAATGGACCCCCTCCCCTCCGCAATATGCCCCCCCGGCCATACGCCCGAGGTCCCAATACTCCCGGAGCGCCACAATCATATGGTCACTGGAGAAATTGTTCTTTTGACTGCATGTTTTTTTTTTCTTTATTTAAGCCAAACAAAAACAGATCGGATTCGGCAGGGACTTGGAAGAGGGTGGGTGACGGGGGACCTCTTATCTCCCATTTGCATGGCTCTGATGCAACGGGCGCAGGAAACGCCGCTGACGAGGCAGCTGCTGCAGCAGGGAGGATTTGCTGATTGCCGGATCGCCCGGCCGAGATTCATTCTTCCGCTCTCTCCTTCTCTTCACACAGCCCCTCGTCACAAAAAAAACTAGCTAGCTGAGGGTAGGTGGCACCAGGGTCGACGGAAATAGCACGCATATGGGGGGGAATCAAAAGGTGGCATGAATAACCAGGTAGACAGATGGGGATGGAAAAAAATAAAAACTCCAACCACTGCAGTGAATTGAAAGACCGTGCAGCGTAGCGAAGCAGCATCTCATTGCGGCAGATTTTCGGGGGGGACATCGGCAGCTTCACTTACGTTTAGTCACCGTTAAACTCGGGGATACCCCCCTGCCCTCCGCCTGTGGCTGAACGTCACACAAACAGGACACGTGTCACACTTACGTGTCGTCCTAATCCCTTGCCGTGTGACGGCCATCCGTGTGCGTCTCCGTTCCTTCGCCACTACCCGTTTTCTCGTTATCACCTTATCGGCATGCCCGTCCCACGCCACCGTCTCTGCTGCCAGTGGGACAGGACCGCTTGGGTGAGCAGGTTTAATCCTGTACAGTGAATGCTGATCAAGGGACCGATCTATAAAGCACCCTTTGTTTATTTTGCTTTGTTTTTCTGTGACTTTGTTAATTTACTGTGTAATTCGACGCACTGCGTCGCAAACTGAAGGTGTCGACAGGGCCTGGCGCTGGATGAAAGGGCTCCCTTGTTTCTGGTTGACGCACAAGCGCGAGGTAACAAAGACATCGCCACAGGCTGAAGCAATTTTGACACTCTAGCGCTGATTACGCAACGCCAGCTCACGACCAAAGAATGTTTTTCGCTGGCTCTGTTTTCCTAATTAAACTGGCTGCATAGCAGGTGAAAATACCAGGAATTGCCATCAAGTTCTCAATGCAAAAATAACAAAATATATTTAACTAGGTTGCCAGGTTTAAGACTCCACAATGGATTAGGGGTTTAAATACGCAGCAAATTTACTATAGATTAAATTTTGAGTAGTACAAATTAATTTAATTGTAAGGCAATGTTCACACTGCTAACAGGGCAACCAGAATTTCAATATTTTATACATGTCTGAAAAAAAAGCTATAGACTTTTGTATAATACTTAGAACTTGTACCTGTATTTACCACATACAAGGTCTCAATTTAAAAATGTGTGAGCAGCCAACTCACAAGACATTTTAAATGGAACTTCTGTGGATGAAATTAAGAAGAGTGGGGACTAAGTGTATTGTGTTAAAATTACCTCCTACTGTTATAATCATTTCAAATGTATTTTCAGACAAATCTTATCTGTTGTCTGTTTCTTGTTAATTAAGAATAAGATTACTGGATTTAAATTAATTAACTTAGAAGGGATTAGAATGATCTTTAAGTAGTAAGGAGGTACAATTTCATATTTTGAGCATTGTTTGGCAAGTTTCTTATGAATGGTTTAACCAGTTCAAGTGTCCAGATATGATGTTTTCAGTTTTTGCACACATTGTCACACAATGCCACTATATATACATGCAACAGATCTACCCTCATTCCATGATATGCTTCTCTGTCTGTTACCTCATAATTATCACTAACAATTACTTATTTATTTACACACTAAGCAAACAAACAGCAGGAAGTTGGCGGTTAAACAGGTACTGTTCAGTGTATCAGACTGAAGTTTATTAAAATCTCGCCCCAATTATAAAGTCCCTTTTAAATTCTCTCCATGCGCCTCTGATTGTGAATCATCTGCCAAGACCATGTTGGTCTTCTACAGATAATGAGGCTGCTGGTTGCATTAAAACTTGCATTTAAATCTAATCATTCGCTCTGCCATTCACTTTCGCCAGACCTGTGGGGGGAGGTGGGGGTGCCCTTCATCATTTCCTCTCAACAACATTATTCAATTATTTATTAACCTATTCATTTTTTTGAAGACACTACATCTAATTGATGACAGAGTATGAAAAATTAGAAACGCATAATTCATAAGCAGCATAGCAATAAATTCTGTGCCGGAAAGAACAATCACCAGAACTTTTCCTTCTGTTTTTCCTTCAGTTTTAATATGAACACACAAGCAAACATCACTCACACACACACACACACACACACACTCACACACACATACACATGGTCTCTCACAATGATAATATGCTAAAGATTTAGGTGGTTTGTCCCCACACTCAAAAAACAGGAAATGGGAACAGAACAGGTAATGTCACTTCCTCTTTTTGCAGCCCATTTCCTGCACCTTCTGACAGATCAACCATATTAGCTCCATATCTCAGTTTATTAGTGTCATCTTCACGGAGGAAGGCTGGCTGCAAATGAAAGGAAAATGTCTGCAATGAACTTGACACGTGATGAGTGAAGAAAGAGCCCTGTAATGAGACGCGTTTGACAGATGATGAGACGAGCGCTGTAACAAAACAGAAACAGAAGGTCGTAAAGCGATTAGAATGCCGAGCCACCATGGCTGCTGCTGCATCCCGGCGCTGTGTCATTGAGTACCGGAAACGGCGCCATCATTTGTGAAGGGTCACTGTGCCGTATTCACCCATGGGAACATTTCACTTGACACACCAGAACATCACACACAAGTCATGGCTGAATGTAAACAGGTAATGGAATCACACAAAACTCACAAAAAAATCAGATTCTTCATATCACAAATGGTTTTGTGTGATGGTAGGGCGATGTTGTCCGGATCGGTCCCTTTCCTGCCCTTTTCCACCGCACAAAGTACGGTACTTTCACTTTTCCATTGACTTCTGGTCGAGTTCCAGTACAGAAAGTTCGAGTACCGAAAGTGCCAAACCAGCTGGGGTACTTCTTTGGTACTTCGGTACTTTGGGGTGGGACTTACAAACGTATTT
>JABJVO010000113.1:1356108-1368976 GCA_026770805.1 Boulengeromyrus knoepffleri
TACTCGTGTATCTAGGACTTAGGTTTGCGCGCGGTGCCTAGTAGAACCGCATATGTATGTCGACCCCGAGGGGACCGCAGTGCGGAGGGGGGGGGGGGGGGGGGGGGGGGGGGGGGGGGGGGGGGGGGGGATCCACGATGGGATCCAGCCTCACTGAGACCCTGTATAGGAGAATCCATTATGGGAGATGGGTGGACTGTGGATTAAATTTATATTTCTGAAATCCAGATCACATTCACACAGAAAGGCTCCCATTCATGGATAGGAGGAAATAAACAAAGGATGACAGATATGAAAGGCAGAACTGTACACAGCATCACATCCCTGACAATCCGACATGTCCTACATGACCTAAGGCTGCTGGAATGAGGGGAATAGGACCTGCAAACAAAGAAGCTTTTAGAGAGTTTGTCAGCCCCTTCCGGGCTCCTGGAAGTGACAGCAGGCACAGAGTGGCCATGACATGGAGACCGGCCACGTCCAGGAAGAGACCTAACTCTTCACTGGACTGTGGTTTCAGAAGCTCACCACAGGGGGCGCCACTGCATAAAAGGATCCACTGTGCCCGTGTACATGCCTCTCAATCTATCACTGCGACGACAACAGGCATCACAAATGCCCTTTCTATGGCAAAGTGTGTTTACAGGCCACAAAATGACTGGACAGACAATCAAAAGTGCTCCCTGCCTAACCCTAACCCAAACCCTAACTCTAACCCTAACCCTAACCCTGCCTTTGAAAGCCTCAATGGCGAAGAGGAGGAGGTAGGAACTATTCTGATTAAGGACCGTAACCTGAGGCCCAGCCTGACCCGATCTAATCCCAGCATGACGACCCCCACCCAGTCCCAACCTTAACCAAACTAAATATGAGACTTTTGTCACGCCCCTCTCCGTCCGATCCTAATGTGTGCCACGCCCACCTCGTTACCTCGTGTTCAGCCCTGATTGTGATCACCTGTGTCCTGTTATGTCTGGCTAGTCTTTGGTATTTAGTCCGTGTCTCAGTTAGTTTCCCCAGATCTGTCATTGTCTAATGCCTGTGAGTACCCGTCCTGTCTGTTCTTCCGTGAATAAACCCCGTTCTTCTATTAACCTGGCTGCTCTCGCCTCCACTGCCTGCTCGCCGCTCACAAAACGTGACAACTTTGGGCATTTTTACTTTTTTGATTGTATTCACAGATCGTTGTGGGAACCTGAAAAATGGTCCCCACAACATCAAAAAAACATTACATTGTAGGGGGTGTTTGTCCTCACAATGTAATATAAACCTAATCCACACACACACACACATATTTATATTCATATCTTTGCAAGGACTCTCCATTCATTTCTATGCAAATCTCAACTATGACAAACTTAACCCCTACCCAGCACTAACCTTAACCGTGAATAACCAAATAAAATACAAGATTTTTGGTTTTTAGTTTTTTGATTGCAGTTGCAAATTTTTTATAAAATTAAGTTTCCACTGGTGGGGACCGATAGAAAGGGTCCCCACAAGGACAAAATAACAGGTTTTTATCACATTTTTAGGACCAAATGTCCCCACAGTGTAATATGTAGATGACCCCCCATACACCGAATAGATGTATAGAAAACACACCCAGTAATATGGACTCTGAGAAGATGCTGGAAAAGAAACCAAGACAGTTTTTTTCTTTTAATTGGACACCAACGGCACCACACGTAATTCGGCATGGCAGTACACTTAGTCACCATTAAAGAATTTCCGTTACGGCAAAGCCGAAATTAGTTTGTAGTATATTAGTTAATTATGTCAGATTTCATAGCCATTTATTAGGCTGAGTTGGTTAGTTTCATATAATCTAAAGTCTTATTATGCATAATTTCATGCCTCTGTGACACGTCGGTAGGGTCCGTCTCTGTGCACTGGATCCTGGCTCCACCCTCCAGCTGGAACGTTACCTCGCCTCCCATGCTTGTCCTGATTAGCAGACTCTGACACAAACTTGTTGCAAGGTGTAGGCTGGACCCTCACGCTGCTCCAGTGAGAGATCACCTTGACTGACAGGGAGTTAAATTGGTTTTCTTATTTAATGTCAACAAATTGAGTGATAATGGAAATTAATTTGAGTCTCGGAAATTTTATGTATTATTTAAAAAACCAAAACAACACACTTGTGTCACAGACTGGAGAGAAATTAATGTTTACAGCTATTCTTAAAGAGGAGGTGAAGAAATTCAGGGGGAATCAAACGAGAAGATGACTCAGAAATTAGCCATTTTGTGAGGGATTCAGAGGATGTCTTATAAATACACATCCGGTATGTGTGAGTACCTGGACACGGTGCTGTGTGTCCATTAGCTTTTCTGACCATTTTGAAAAGGAAAAGTTACACAGTAGCCTGATCATGACCCATTAATCTGGCGAATGACGCTATTATCCGCGCACTTCACAGTTGCCACTGGTCTCAGTAATATAACAGGTGCCATAACACACTTGAGAACCCAGACTTCCCCATTCCCCATTCAGCAGAGTACAATGCCAACATTTAATGAAATCCCGAAAAAATAAAAATCCAATCAGGCATTGTGCCCTGTGACATGTCGAATGCTGAAGGCAGAAGTCTGCCTTTCAGTCAATTCATTGCTGCAGAAATTATCTTCACTTCTACAAATTAAACTTGAGGTCACATTTACAGACCTCTCCCCCATTTAGGTGGTTAGATGCAATCTTTTTCAGGTGCGCTTTTCATTGATTAATCACGCTTATTAATTTAAATGACTCAGGTCTTTAATTACTGAGAGAGAAGAACTGTTTTTCTAGATTATGAATGACAGGCCTCGTAAGGTTTATCAGGGATGGAAAAAGTATGCAGTGACTAACGGCTTGTTTCAAAACATTCCTCATTTATGCTCTTTTGTGTGATGCATCTTCTGTAATTCCTAGATAAAAACTGACAAGAAGCAGTTTTTAAAGTAAATCAGCACTGATCCATCTGCATTCCCGGCAGCCCTGAGGACAGGTCGCCGTTGTCTAGGTAAGCCACCATGTTGATATGCTCCCTGTTCATTTCGACTTCCATCAGCAAACACGCCACAAGCCCCTCGTGTCTTTTACGCTCTGTAATATTTCCAGCACCCGATACAATCAATGGCCTCATTGACCGCTCGTCACAAAATCGACGTGCTTAAAATGAGTTTGCATGGGGGGAGATTCCAAATCTTAATTCAACAATTATCATCCATGGAAAAGCCTGCTCTTATCTTGGTGATGCATTGTAATGGGACCAGCACAGTGTGAGGATGGATTCTGTTTGCTCTCCGCTGCCACGCACCCCCTCGTCTGGTCTCACTCACTCGAGTATAGACAGCTATTCTGCATTGTGGCTTATGATTATCTCAGGCAGTAGGCTAATTCATGTCCAGAGAGTAAAAGTCCAGACCGGGATTTTGTTTCAACCAACCAGTTGAATACTTTGTGACTGTGACTCTTTATGCTCAACTGGTTGGTTGAAACAAAATCTTGGTCTGGACTTTTACTCTCTGGAGCTGAATTACCCAACTCTGGTCCCAGGTACATAACTGGTATAGCCGTTCTAGCCATCACAAGGAATTGTAGATGCATGTCATGTTGCCCAGTGCTGATTGGCTCTGCTTTTCCCTGAGTGCCTGAGCTGTGTCATGTGTGGTCTCATGTATCTCCCACTCCCCAGGCTGAGTGTGAGTGCTTATACCCCTGCTTATATCCGAGTGCCTGCAACAGTGCCTGCCTCCACCTTCACTCCCCAGGATAGACTCCCTGGCTTTTTGACCTTAGCATCCGTCTCTGACTTATATTCTCGTTCAGTGTTTTGGTCTGCTCTCCATGTGGGTTCCGTGTCGCTGATCTGTCCCAGTCACTACCCGAGGATGTCGGTGGAGGGGGGGGGCGGATGATGAACTAAGTGTCACTGTTACAGACTCATGAGTCATCTGCTGAGGGAAGGATTAGGCCATAAAGCACCCCGCGCGTTTCACCCTCCAATCCCAAATCTCAATAAACAGAGCGATGGCTCACCAATCTTCGCGGTGAGTTTGAGCAAATGCCTCGTCCCTGCCTTCCGGCAAACAGACTTCCCCCGCGAGCGTGCCAACACAGCGCTGCCCTCGCCACGCGGGCGTCTCATTATTGCGGTGCACGCAGCCTGCCGGTGAGATCACACATCCACCTGTTTCCTGGCCCTGCGCTTGCATTCGCCACCGAACCCGGGGAGCTCAATAATGACATCATGCTGGCTCCTAATAAGGCCGCGATTGAAATAGCACCCGGCTGGGTTGCGTGCTGCTTCTCTGCACCCAGGCTCCACACAGGAACACATCCCAGGGGGCTTCTGCACATCTCCGACATGTTTTAATTAAGATGTATGCTGTATATGCATGTACCTCCCACTAATTAGACAGCAGAATCAACCCCAGGTGTACAATATTTACTGTGACACAGGAAAACAGAAACTACAAACGCAGCATGACATTAAAATGAACCCCCTCCCCAAAAAAAAATAACAAAATCAAAAACAAAACGGTCATAGACTGTTTCCCCCACAAAACACACTCCCTGTCTATGACCTCACAGTTCATCAAGCACCTTTTCATTTTCACGCCACCTTCTTCCAACATACCCCCTTTCTCCCATGGTTCAACTCTAACCTATGAATCTAATTACGGAAACGAGCAAAAATCAAACCAGCATTTAATTACACCCTTAATTAATCATCTAATCTAATCCATAATGCTATGTATGAGTAATATGTGCTTCGCCAGAAAAATATCAAATATGAAGTCTTTTCACTAATTAAATTAAACTGATGTACTTAATTGGTTTAATGACTTTATCAGGCGCTGAGCTCAAGTCAATGCCAGTATTACACTGCAGACCCTCTGGAATAACTTTTATGTTCTTTATGCCGGTCACCCCTCCTGCACTTATTTCAAGCAACTTTGGTACTTTAGAAGTCTCACCCCTGTGTTCTACGGAACAGAAATTAGCCTTAAAATGCACCCCCTCCCCTCACCCGAATCCAGTAACATCTGGGTCATCTTATCCATTCACTCGGTCGCACGTCGTAGTCATGGCACACCTGTCCTCAATCAGCGCCCCTTGGGAAATTTTCCACATCCCCCCCAAAAGTGTCCGACTGGCCAGCGAACCTCGCTGCTGCTAATGGGTGTCACCTCTTGGCAAGATGAGCCTGCTCCTGGCTTTCCAGGTGGCCTCAATAAGATTATTAATGGTTTTACCTTATAAAAGTCATCTTTACGGGAGGAGTAAATGCTTTGCCCTCCTGTGTGCACCCTGCCATTTATCACTTAGCACAGGCCGGAGTGAGGGCCAGAGCTTTACAGTTCTGTCTTACCCTTTGTAGGAGTGTGCGAGATCTGAACCTGTGATCTTTTCACAGGCGCTATGATTGCAGGCCCTGCGCACCACACCGGCCTTTGCTGGGAACAGGAGCCCGACCACATTCTGCCAGCAGCTCTACCTGCCAGTGGCTGATCAGGGGCAAGACGGAGCTGGGGCTTGGAGATCAGCTGGAGAAGCTGCAGGCTTCCGCGCAAGCACTGAATCCCAAGCTGAAGCTACTTGCAAGCTTTTTCCTTCTTCTCCCTAACAACGCATAAATAGAGCATCTGCTGGCCCCCAGTGCCGCCGACCTCCGCTGAGTTGCACCAGACGTGTGCTTCCCCGAGAACGAGCACTTGAACGGCACGGGGCCCCTCAGCCCCTGGCAGAGGCTAGCATGCACCTCGGCAGCCGCGGCGGAGGAACAGCGTTTCCGTTCCCGTTGCCGTGGATTCGCCGTTGGGATTCCCGGGGGAAATGCCGCCATTAGCTTCCAGGCTTCTTAGATGCACCTCAGCTCAAAAAAATGAATAAGAAACCTGCCGCTATGGGGCTGCATCCAAATGTGCTTAAGAAGTTCAAAGCAGATATTTTGGGAAGCGCTGAAGTCTTTGGTGAAAACACCTGCACGCCACTATAAAAAGACGCCATCTGCGTGTTTCTGTTCAGCCTCCAATCACGCGACTCATGATGCCAGCCCCCCCCCCCCTTCCCCCCGCCTGAGGGGGGTTCTCCTCTGGCTTGAATCCCGTCTCCTTGCCCGCATTGCTTCACATGCCCCCAAAATGCTTTACGGAATGCCAGGATTCGGTCATGGCGTGAACATCTGCCCAGCACAATATTAAAATGCTCCCCCTATAACCAAACGGGCTTTTCAGAAAGGAAGATCCCCCCTCAGGCTGCACACAGAATTACACTTAAGCAGGAGATGTACTTTACTGTCTGGTCATCACTGGTTTACACACTGGAAAACTCCCCCTCGACTTTACAGAACTTTCCATTTGCTTATGTTTTTTGCACTGCAATCTACTGAAGTCTTTCAGCCCAGTGCAACATATTGATATGGAGATTTTATAAACTGATGACAGAAATACAGGAAATAAAGTGCAAATACATATATGAATAATAAAACTAATAAGGTTAGTTAGCGGCAGCATGGTGGTGCAGTAACGCTGTCTCCTCACACACTGGGAACTGGCTTCCATGTGTGTGGAGATTGTATGTTCTCCCCGGGTCTTCCGGGTTCTCCGCTTTCCCCCACAGTCCAAAAACATGCTCACTGGAGTTACCAAATTGCCCATAGGTGTGAGTGTATGAGTGTGCCCAGTGATGGGTTGGTGCTGTGCCCGCCTGCCCCCATCCTGAGTTGTTCCCTGCCTCGTGCCCATAGGCTCTGGACCACCTGTGACCCCGAACAGCATAAGTGGTTTCAGAACATGGATGGATAAGACTAATTAACATGAGGCAGCTTTGATGCTTATAGACTGAATGTCAATCAGTTAAGTGACTCTCATAAAGCAGATGTGTTGTTAAGAAGGGGGGGCAGCTGTGAGCCTGCAGACTATCCCGAAAAAGAGGTGCCAGTCTGTCCCAGAGAGAAATTCCTGTTTACAGACTGCCTGTTTGCTTTTATACATTACTGTAGCTTATTTATCCACAGTGTAGGAGAAGCATGTCAGAGTTTGTTTTTTGGTTAGTTTGATAAACTCCCTACCCTCAGAACAGGAACTGCCGCAACTACCGCACCTATCTGTGAATTACTTACGACTGGCTAAACCTTCGTAAACTGGCAGCAGTTTACGAAATAAACTGTCCAGTCAGGCCTGCTGTAGGTTCGAGATGGACTGACTGGGTGGGTCACCGGCAAACGGCCAAGGAAGCATCATTTCTGGACAAGCAGCAGGTGTGAGTGGCGGATGGCCCAGGGTAACCCTTCTCAGGACGTGGCCACAGCTTCCAACGACGCCGGGTAGGTATCCCCACGATCCCTGCCCTGAAATCCTACCTTACAGTGATTTAAATAGGCCCAACCTACATTATGACCTCAAAAGCACCAAATATCAGGTCCTCGGAAAAAGAAGCAGGCCATGACTGTGACAGAAAGTAAAAAAAAAAAAAAAAACACAAATACAAGCCGAAGACGAGCAGATTCCCAAACATTCCACATTGGCGCAACAAGAAAACAGACGCGATCATTACATACATGAAGCCAAAGCTGCCCGTTTCACACAAAGTGGTGAAGAAAGGGGCTTTGAAAACAAGCCACGTTCTTTTGTTCTTTTCCAGCCCGGAGAGATGCTGTCGGAAACATGGTGATATCTCTCTGTGCTCCCCAAACCCCAGCCACACTGCCTGCAATTACATTACCATACCCTCACACTCACACCCCTCCCTATCATCCCGCTACATTAACAAAACACCGCTAATCAAACGACAAGCCTCTATTTTAATTATAAATAGTACATGGGGGTGCAGAGACCCCACAAATACAGCATCACAACCTCACAGGCAAGGAAATTTAAAAAGACAGGGAAACAAACAAATTGTCCTTTCAGAGTGCAGGGGTGTGATCCGCACCCCCTACATAAATGAATCGGCATGCAGGAGTGACTGCAATATCTCTCCCCCGCCATTGATGGTCAGTCTTGGCCTGCTGTTTGAAGTAAATGTGTGTCTAAGCTAATTAATCCCCAGATTTCCCTCTGAGTGGTGTTTTTATTTGCCTTTCACCCAAAACGTGAATGTCATACCATCTGAACGTTCTGCTCCTTTGTTGGGGTAATTGGTTTGTATTTGAGAGGTGTTAGAACATGCCCACAGTGGGGGGGAAACATGGCGACATGCTCAGAAATGTAAGGTATTCCCCCCACCCAAAATTAATTGCGGCTCACTGGGAACCCAAAATTTGGAGCTTGAGCGGCTACTGTATGTGACTGATATGAACGATATGATATTTCACTATGCTGCACTTAAATATCCATGAGACAAGGACTAGACAAGGGACAGGTGCAGACCATAACCAATTAACCAAAAAACTGAATACTAGAGAAACAAGACGCAGGTGAGTATAATAAATAAGACTACAGATTCAAATACTAGGAGATACTAGGAACATAGGGAAACAGAACATAATACCTAACCTTGACACAGGCAAGGTAAACTAGAACCAAAGACCTGAACTGAAATACAAGAGCAATTAACCAAGGGGACAAAAAACTCCAAACATATAACAGCGTTGAGGGGAGCTTGGCTTTCAGCTGCACACTCAGCCCATAGAGCCATGCAGCGGTCTAGGCAACAGGGGAACAAACTAGGAACAGGGGAGCACACAAGGGGAGGGGAACACAAAATGAGATGGCCAGCGACACCAGCTGGGCAAACAGTGAAACAGACAAGGTATGGAGAAATCCTGACACACATGCTAAAGTATCGTCTCCAACTGCACAATAAAGTATTTGTAACAGACATGTCCTGAGGTATGCTGATATATAATGTATGACTGATTTATAATGTTTTGAGGACTCACCATAACTTTTTAATGCATTGGACATTCTTTTGCAGGTGTATATGCATGTTATGCAGTGGCAGCCAAGAGTTTTCTGAGTTTTCAGGTCTGACAATTTCACAATCAGAAAAGGCCTCTGGTGGAGGTCCCCCCCCCATCTGAATCAGGAGAATTTATGTAATACTAAACAATTACCTTAGCTGGTCACTCTGCTCTAGTGTCCTCGGGCGGCCTCCTGGATGAGGAGGAGGATGTAAGGAACACCTGATAGCTCTTTGAGCTCGGAGCTGTAGCGTGGGATGACTGCCACCCCCCCCCCCCCGGCCCCCCACGGTGCCACAGGCGGGCCGCAAAAGCCGCATACTGATGCCAACTGAGGCTTTCTAAAGGAAACATTTAAATACCACACTTTACCGAGTGCAGAGCAAAAGGTACTTAAATCCAAATGCATAGTCACCCTAATCGGAAAGCCCGTCTCCTGCAGCTGACAGGGCTCTTTGGCTTATGAAAGGCACACTTTAAGGAAAATGACGCAATCTTCAGGGATGGCACTTTATTCGCACTGTTAAGCGCAAAGACGCCCAAAGCAATCAGTCAGAAAAGCATGTGAGAATGGAATAACTGTAGAAAACAATCAGGGGCACTAATTACACGAAGGTGACGGATTCAGATCGATAAAGGAGGGCCGTCATTGTGTAGGAGAGGGATGGCCAGGATGTCATCAGTGTAACGTCTCTTTAAAACAATCTTAATGATGCTCATAATGGCACATGTCACGTCCTCCCTTTCTGAGTCAGTACTGACCAGCGCTGAGGGGACAGCGGACACTTTACCGCCTCGTCTCCTTGACAGAGTGCCACACGGCATCGCTTTTCGGACTCAGACCTTACCGGAATCTGAGTACTGACTCTGGGGAGTCGCAGCTCCCAGGTAACCAGACTCTGGCCCATTTATAACAGGTGCAGTCGACCGGCCGCCCTCTGGATCAATTGCAGTCGTCCCTCGCCTCCGCCTGGCTGAATTTAGCCACCCGTCCATGGACCCGGTGGCCTTTCAGTGCCTTACAAGTTCCTCCCTCTTGCTATGCCCTGAAGCTCTGATAAATACGTACCATCTTCCCACATTGGGCTTCCATGACGATTCCCGTTCACCAGGTTATAAGACCCTGAGGCAGTTTCCACCTGTAAACAAGGTCAGTTAAATCCAGGCAGGACACCTCAGTGGCAACTACCGAAGCTGCACTGAGACAATAATATTCAAATTTAAAATAAAAAATAACTACTAACAAGAAAAGCAGCACAGAATTGAGATGCTACTATGTGGAAAAGTAACTGCTAACACGGAACGATTTTCTTTGGTCCCAAACGCTGTTTGCTTCCCGTCTTTCAGCATAACACGACTCTCCTTCCATTTCCCCGCACACCGATGCCGGCAGCGGTGATTCACTCTCCAGAGAAAACCGCGTGAATCTGTCCTCGCTTTTGCTCATGCGACAGCCTCTGGCAGGAAGCAGGTTGCGCTGAACGTCGCGGTGAAAACTGGCCCATTAGTTAGCTAGAGTCCAAAAGCCGCATGCGGATGCCTGCGTTTCGCAGAAAGGTGCTCGCTTTTCACAGCAGTTCCGTTTATTGATATTATAGCGAAAGCACAGAGAAGCACCTACACTCCTACCTGTACTGAGCTACCACATTAACATGTTTACTTTATTTGCATTAATAGGATAATGCATTCATGCACATACCAATTTCACGCATCTTTCAGCACACTGGGTCCCACTTGCAATACGTGCAAGGTGCACTGATCCTTGGGGGAAGGGGGGGTGGGGGGGCAGAGTGTCACGGTCTGATGTAAATAAATGACAGGTGTTGGATTTAATTTCCCAGTCATGACATAAATTAGGCTTTTAAGCCCATGATGGGCGGGACTCCCTTGAGCTGTCAATTACCGCCACATTTAAGCCAATGGGAGCACAGCCTCATTTATGCCATCAGTCTTCATCATGCCACCGTTTAATGAAAATAAACATCCAGTATGGGGGGTTTCTGGTGAGTGTGTGTGTGCGTGGGGGGGGGGGAGGGGGTGCTGAAAAACATAGGGTGGACAGTGGGTATGAGGAACAGTGATGCTTGTGAAAGCCTTGGATGTAAGATGTACAGCTGGAGAAGAACGACCAGCTGGAAGGGGGTCACCGCAGGCCAGGTGGAAAATGACCAGCAGTTTAGGAGAGTGCATTGGGACGGCATGGAGCACAGCCAGGAGGCCAGGACCTGGAAGCGGGCAGCTCTGTGGCACCCAGTAATTAAAGGGCAGCACTTTGGAAGGAAAAGGGCATCATCTGCCTTCTGATTCAGTCACATTGCGCCCAGGAGCTGAGTATTTACATTAAGTGAAGCCGCTTTATACCAGAACCATAACTCTAAGCAGTTTGGTGCAGGGACTAAATGATCCTTTGCACGTGATCAGAGTTGCTGTGGACTGAGAAAAGATGCAGTGGTTCACAAAGACCATGCTTCGAACCTGGGCGTCTGGGAGGCTGAAAGAGAGCCGTCGGGTGGGATGAATTTTATTTAATGTTTTCAGGGAGGTAAAGTAACGTGTACTTTTAAGTCTAATAAAAACGCGGAGAAAAGGCTCAATGAGCGAGTAAAAAAAAAAGGCAAATTCTCTTCAGGAGGTGATGTAGGTCTCTAGTTTCACAGGCTGTGAGCTGATTGCGTTGACACTTAAAATAATGCAGATTACAGGCTTTTGATACCAATCATTTGACAGATAAAAAAATTAATTAAGTCTGACCTTTCTTTTAAAATTTTCCTTCTCGGAGGCACTGTTCCTTTCCCACTCCAGGCAAATTATGGTGTTTTGGTCGGCTACAAGTCACTAGGCAACCACTGCTTACCCTGGGGTTACTTAGTGCTGCCATAAGATGGTAAGTAGTTTCTCTAATTTATGAGAATAACAGGCAAAAAGTTTTCTTCTGACCACGGCCATGTCCCCCAACAGGTTTCCCATGACTCTGCTTCCTTGAATACGTGTTGAATTATTTAATAAAACCATAATAATTTTTTATTCCAGTGATCTGGCCACATCACAGTCCTGGGGCAGGCCAAAGAAATACCCCAGAGGGACAGCTTATTGACCCAGATTATGTCAACTATTTCTATGAAGCATAAGTATTACATAAACATGGATCTTTCTAGAAAATTCTGATGACCCTTCTTTAAACAGCTTGTGTTTCACTAGCTAATGCCATCCCCACAACCATCCTGTAGTGAAAAAAAGGGGCCAGATATTCCCACCCCCCAACCCGAACTGGACACCAAATAAAACCTCACAAACGAGAAACAGAATCCTGGAGTATGAAGTGAGGATAGTCGGCCTTAAATGGAATCCATGAAAGTGGAACAAATAAACACTAATTTGGTTTCTACGAGCCGAGTGAGATGTTAGGTACAGATCTCAATCGCGAGGAGGAGGAGAGGGGTGCCGCATGCTGCTATATCGGCTGAACAAGACGGCAATCCTTTGATCCAGAGATCACATAGAGCTCCTTTAATTACACAGGCAGCGTGGGTAATTACACAGCACTCGGACGCTGTGGCAGCGCAAACAATCCCTCGCTTTTCTCTCACATCCTGAAGAAGCGCCGGAGCCTAGCCGTGGAGGGTGAAGGGTTAACGGCCCGGCGATACTTGGGTCCCGTGGCCACACGCTGTTCAGACACACGCCAGCGTGTTTTTATCCCCTGATTCCCGAGAATGCGGAGCCTGATTTCATTACGCTAGAACCAGGACAAATTACGCCCGATGCCTGGGGGCCAGAGCAACAAGGTCTGGGCCAGAGAGGCCAGGCAGAGCTGCCTCTTAGTAAAACACCTGCAACCCCCCCCCCCCCCCCCCCCCCCGACCGGGAAAGGGGGGGGGGGAAGGGGGGGGGGGGGGGTGTTTTTTTTTTTTTTTTTTTTTTTTTCAATTTTTTTTTTTTTTGTTTTTTTTTGTTTTTTTTTTTTTTTTTGTTTTT
>JABJVO010000113.1:1383263-1406959 GCA_026770805.1 Boulengeromyrus knoepffleri
CACCCCCACCCCACCAGTCTCTGATTGTCTGTAACGGTGGAGCATCGCATGATAACAGGGTGCCACGCTATACTCTAACAGCAGAAGAAAGTAGCCGTGTGCATGGACCGTGGGCGCTAGGGGAAGCGTGTCACGGCGGGAAGCGGCCAAGCACAGCGTCCAAAAACCATCCCTTCAGTGTACGACTTAAATAAAACATAACACACAAACGCTGCAGCATACATTATTCAGAAATGCCAGACACTGGACACTGGACAGCCCAACTGATTTAATACATAAGACTGCCATATTTAATGTATACTGGATTTATGAATGTGTCTGTTATAGGCGGTAATACTAAAAATACCAAAACTAAAGGCATGATTGAATGAAAAGCACAAAAACATGACATCCCACAGCCTAGAGATTGACATCACAAGGCAGGACCTGTTAAAAGTACTTTAACGAAAATAATGATGATTGACAAACGTCTAAAATACGTTATTCTGTAAGTAGGTTATGAAGTAGGTCACGTCTTGGCGAGCTCTGCTGAAAATCCTTTTTAAGACCAAATTATTGGTGCTCCACGCCCATTAAAAGCTGTAAAATATCTTCCGAAGTATCTCAACTGTAATTGTGTCATGCTAACCCTAATATAGTCAAGTGAATGGCGAGCAGTTTGCTAAAATATAAATATGCAGGAAATTCAACATCCAGGCCTAGTGTCCCGAGAGCAAGTAATTCGGCTGGGGAAGGTGGTGTCGATCCCGTGGGTGTGATGGAGCAGTGTTCAGTGGTCGCGACAAACTTGAACACCGAGATCCTTTCTTTGCTGAGAACGAATGTGGTGGCGTTGCTTATGTCTGAATTAAAATCTGTGCTCACTGAGAAGCCTGGAAGCATTATGTCAGAACTGCAGAGGGTACAAAGGGATATCCTGAACAGCACTGCAACAATGTGACCTAGAGACAATAAAAAGTATCGCACTGGAAATAGAACTTGAGAAAGAATCGCTCAGTGTATCAGAAAAACACCTGGATACGGATGGGAGGATACGAAGAACAAACATCTGTACTGTGAATGTTCCAGAAAGTCCTGGATCTTTCTCCCCAACATGAATCATTAATCGTTTAAGTTAGGTACTGGTCATGGACATGGACATATTATTTGATAGTTCGCATAGGGGACTTCAGCCTAGCAAACAGGATGACAGTGATTGTGGCAAAGCTACATTATTATCAAGCATATGTCTTTGTGCTTCGCAGAACTATGGAACTTGGTGGTCTCCGATATCAAGGACAAACTGTTTCCCTTTTGCCCGAGTTCCCTCCAGATGTGGCACGTGCTAGGTCCACCTTCAACGGGGTGAAGGAGCCTCTCCGCAACCGTGTCGTATTCGCTATGGTATTTTTGTATCCAGCTCAATTGCTTATTACACAAAATGGGACAGAGATTTTTTCAGAGACTAAATAATGCGACGGATAAGTAAAGTCCAACAATTGCTATGAATCAATATGAGCTCAGGTGATTTAATATAGTTTCTGACTCCCCTTTGGTGATGGGAAAGAGGAACATAATGATACACGTTTTTTTCTTGACCTTGATTAAAGCGTAAAAATGAAGGTATTTAGTCATAGCTTAGGAGCCTAACTATCATGTCAATTTTAAATCTAATGAGTACATGAGATTGTGGTTGGTTGGCTATGGGGTTGGTAGGCACAGCAAAAACTTCCAAGCAAGTAGAGGGAACGTTCACAAAAGTCCAACATTATAGGAAGTATTCAGATAAACTACATTAATTCTGGTCAAGAGATCAGAAGACAGCACACTGCTGTCTTTACCACAAGGTAAAGTAATTACCACAAGATGGTAATTACTTTTGTGTTTCTTGTTATCCAAACAAAAAAATTACCTTATGGAAAACAAATTTTCTATGTATCTGAGTGAAATACTGAAAATAATGTAATTGTACCTATATTTTGTGCTAAGATTTGAAAGCCTGCAAACAGTCATGACAGCCTGGTATCATGAAATGCATACAGAATGTAGTTGGGGCTGTTTAGCACATAATACAATGTGTATTTTAATAGTATTTTGTCTGATAATTAAAAGTATGTTGTTTATGTCACACTCAGAACACAGCAAAGACAGAAGACTCAAATGCTGGAGCCGGGGTGGTTAATTAGGGAAATCAGGCAACCAGAGATGAAATCAAATAGCCAGAGACATAGTCGTAGTAATGTTATGGAGGGGTATTCAATCCTAGAGATACATGGGAGAGGAGGAGCAGGAATATGGGGCAGGACAGGCGGGAGAGCAGGGCAGGACTGGGCTGGATGGTCGGGACAGGCGATACAGGCAGCGCAGGAAGAATGATAGACAGGCAAAATGAAATGGTCGGCACAGCACACTGAAGGCACAATACTTCGCACCGGTTGTGCGAAATGGTGACATCATCGGCCCCCCGGCTTGGGCGGCAGTTCATTTGTGGAGTAAGAATGTAAGAAGATGACATGTTTGAAATGTTCAGTGGCCAAGATTTTATTTTTTTATTACTGTTCTTATTAATCTATTAGACAGTGTTTAAATTTATTAGATAACTAGAGTGTTTAACACATTCAGAAGCATTATTTCACCGATACTGGATGTTTGGTTTTCCTTTAGATTAAAGCGAAAGTTCTGGTTATTTTTTTATGATGCTAGATTCTTACAAAATCCATAAAATATTAATGCTGTGCCAACCAACATCGTGTTGGGGCTGGTTGGCACAAGTGCACAGCATGTTTTTATAATTGAATAAACTATTTGTCATGTCCTGCCCTGTCTGATCCTTGTGTTTCCTCACTGGCTCTAACAAGTCACGCCTACTGCTCGTTTGTCTTACCTCTTGTTCCAGCCCTCATGTGATAGACTCCGCCTGCCTCTCGTTATATTCCTTTGTTACTCCTCTATATCAGTGCTCCCATGTCTTGTTCCGTCATGGATGTTGCGAGTCTCCGTCTTGTATACCTTAGCCTCTCCCATTTTGATCCACCGTGATCCTGTTTGTTTTCAGGTCTATTGAAGTCTCCCTTCCTGTAAATAAACACCATGACACTATTTGCAGTAACTTTTCCGTAATCTAATGTGTCCGGCTTTTAACTAAAAGGATTAATTTGCAGGTAGCTAGCTTATCATAATGTATTAATTGTCGGAGATATACAGTGCAGAAAGAAAACTGTGTCAACCAACCACAGTCTCCCCTACATCGGTAAAATGGCATGAACCTGAGTCATCGATATGTGGCCAGTCTGTTATTATATGTATGAAAATTTTATTCATTTGTTTATTAATTACACTGTTATTCTTTTTTATATTATCGAATATGTTATTATTTACAGACTATATTAAAAGATGCCTTTTGGGCTTCATTTGGTATGCTGTATAATGTATGAATTGTTAATGCACCACATATTTCATTTTTTACTATGTACACAGCAGAGTTATTGAAACAAGTACCCCCCCAAGCACCAACACCTTAACGTCTGGATAATTTTGTATGGGGTATCAGGCTTACCTGGGATTAATAGCTGTTAGCAAGTGGGTGGGTGGGTATTGTACTAAAATCACTTACAATACTAACCTTTATAACTTTAAAAAAATTATTATTATTTTCCTATTACCTTTCACTTCCAATTTTTTATCAGGTAGGGTCTTTCCTGAACTCTAGTATGTTTTTTCCATTTTACATTAATTTATCTTCAGTCTGGAATATAGCCAATTCTTCCCCAAAGAATGACCCAAATGGCTGCCCTGTCATCTTTATAAGGTGGGATGTTAAATCATTAAATTAACCTCTCATTTAAAATAGGTTTGGATAAATTCAGATATTTAGGAATATGGGTTACTGCTGACTTTAGAAATCATATTTAAATGTAACTTTTCTTCACGAATGCATCATTTAATTATGGCAAAACCATGAGCGCTAGGACCAATTGCCACTGTCACTGAGTGGTAGAATCAATGCTATCAAAATGTTTTGCTTAAATTGTTATACTTGTTTCAGTGTATCCTAGTTCATTTAACAAAATCCTTCCTTTTGGAATTAGATACATTTATATCTGAATTCATATTTAATAAGAAAAAAAAAACCCATATACATACATAGTGAATTTCCCACCCAGATTTTAAATATTATTGGGCCAATAATATAAGATTATATTATATTTGATGGATCTTCTGAACACTGATACTGTACCTATGTAGCAGCTGTTGGAAAGTCAGCCTCCCTGCATGATTTGCTAAAAAATTCTGCTTCCTGATTCCATACCTAAGTATTTATCAAATTTATTGTAATACAGTCCCTTAAGATTTGGGCCCAAAACAGATGCTTTTCACTTCAAAATCCCTCAGTGTTTGGCCAGTAGTAAAGAATACTATGTTTACACCATCAATAAGAGAAGAAGCTTTTTGCATTTGGGCTAGAAGTGGACTTAATGTATTAAACGATCTATTCACTATAAATATTTTTATCTCTTTTAATGAGTTGCGGAAGAAATAAAACATCCTGCGCTCTCATTTTATTAGGTTTTTGCAGCTTTGTGGTTTTGAGACCAACGTTCCCATATAACCACCCTGCTCTCTCCTAGACGTTTTCCTAAAACTGAATCGCTGCTCTATAGGGTTAATTGGCATGACTTTCTCTTTATTTAAGGTATACAATTACGCAGTTTAAGTGTGCACTGGCTACACTGGACTAAAGCTAACTTGGCCAGACTTACACCAAATATCAACCTTGATCGATTTAAGCAATCACCAGCAACACTTTCGCACATTTTGGTCATGTCCCATTTTGATTTTTAGCAGTTAATGGGAATTATCGGAAATCTGACAAATACCGACAGAAGCTTCCTATATTGCTGCGGTATTTGTTTATCTCACAGGAATGTGGTTGGTTTTGCAGCGTTTATAGCAAGACAGCTGGTGTTACTGAGATAGAATGAGATTTCCCCACCAACTTTCAGCCAGTGAGTTAGGGATCTGATGTATTATTTAATACTGATATATTATTTAATGCCATAAGAGGGTGCTCACTGAAATTTTATAGTTGGTACCTGGCAGCCATTTTTGAACTTTGTCTAGAGATGGGGCCCTAATAATATTTAATTATAAAATTTATTATTCTTTCTTTAATTGATTTATTATTATTATTATTATTATTATTATTATTATTATTATTATTATTATTATTAACCTGATTCACTATGTTTGTTTATTTGTGTGTTTATTGTCCTGTCTTCCTTCACTTGCAATATGAGTCTTGTTTTGTGTTGTACAAAAGCCTGGTTTATAGGACGGCATCTGTTAGAACAAGGTAAGGGAATTGGGGGAAGGGGGCATGGTTTTGTTTCTATTACATGTTTTTCTTTTATTCATGATACTAAAAGCTCATAAAAAAAAACACTTTGAAGAAAAAGAAAACATATCTCACAATGTGACCATAACATTCAGCTTCACAAAACAAGAGCATGTGTCTCTGGACAGAGTCCTCTGAGCGAACAGACACAAAAGATCTGCAGAGATAGAGATTGAAGTCAAGCTGACTTCAGTTATGAGCAAAAGACGGGTGGGAGAGATTATCTGTGCTGAAAGGAGAAGGTTCTGGAAAATTATCTTCAAAGGGAGAGTGATCCTGGCGTCCACCGCACCAGTAATATCATACCTGGATATTTTTAGAGGGGGCTTCAAAGCCATCATGTCACCAAACACAGAGCGGTGGGCCTCCCCATTCTCAGCTAAGAAAATCCCATGGCGATCAGCGCACACATGTCAAGACATTTAAATTTTTTGTCTGGATGCGAAAGGTTGTGCTTTTCCACATGGATGCCCCTGTTCCTGGAGAGGAACGCATCTGTGTGGTATAAAGCCATCTTTCATAAGTATGCATCTTAGCTAAGCCCTTTGGAGCCTCTTTTAAGATCTATTTTTGTGACGCCATTTTAGTGTTAATGTTTATGTTTAGTTCATACGCCCCCTCAGGGATGGAGGCTGGTCACTGGGCCCCTGCCCATGAGGAAAGCCCTAGCACAGTCCCAGGAGTCAGACACTCATTCCCTCAGCTCCCGGTCTAATCGTCCCCCGCACCTCCATCACAGAGCCGAAGCTGACCATTCTGGGGTGTCTCCCTTTACCCCTCCTGCCTTCTTTCATCCCCCCATTTTCCCACTACCGCCTCACCATCTGCTGCCTTTAAGGGGGGGGGCACAGGAGAATACTGCGCACAGCCCCTCCGCTTTGAGATAAAGCCGGAATTTGCCGGGGACCATCGCTGGCCACGCGCTTTATGGCTCTCGCCGAAGCAGCGACTGCGGGGAAAAAGGCATCTATAGCAGTCCGGGGGAAATAAAAAGCAACCACAACTTGAAAGACAATCTTCAACAGACAAGAAAGCATGTGTTGGTGCTCCAGAGTCTGGACAGTGTGTTTTCATTTTCTGCAGAAGAAAGGGAATATTTTTATCCATGGGCAAGTGAAGTTACAGTCCATTATTTATGGGATAAAAGCCTTTATACTAATGAATAAACCGAATGTTAATATAAACAAATAGGCACACAAATAACACATAAGACCTCCATTCTTACGCAGTCTGTGGTTATGAAAAATGGATGGATGGGGAATGTAAATGGACAGGAAAACTTAAATAACCCTGAAACAACCTTCTTAGGTTTAATTTTTAAAATTGCATTATTTCGGGCTAGGATGCCGTGCCTTTCTGATAAAGTAAGGTGAGTGTCTGCTATTTCTGAGACATTCGTTTCCATGGTTTCCATGGCAGCAGAGGAGTTGGGGTGTGTGGGGGGGGGGTGAGGTTGGAGCAGAGTTTAAGCCTTTTCTCCAAGGCGGGCACCCGTGATTCAGCCAGCACACCAGCCAGCAGAGGGCAGGAGCGAAACGACGGGACCCGTGATCAGCGACGAACAAGCAGCAATGGAGAACCCATATGTGCTTAACATGGCCGATCATAGGTCATGTGTCACAGTTGGAGGACAGCAAGGTCAGGTAATGAGGGAGTCTAAAGATGGCAATACGGTGGCAGACAGGAACGGCTCGAAGCCTGACCTTGAGTATTAGAGCTGGGATGTGAGGAAAATAGAGGACTGGCCCTCTGAATTTAAACAAATACTGTATTATACTTGGTTGTCTTGCTGGTCCACTCAAACAAAGGAGCTCTATGACCAAACACAGACCTCTGTGGCTCAATAAATCTGAATGACACTCCTTGGCATGGCACTAATCTCATCTCTGATTGGGAATTACTCAACATCTTGGTCACTGAGCAGGTAAAAATGCACCAATGTTATGTGAGAAATGAGAACATCTACGTGCAGGTGCTTACGGCTGTATCTACGGTACTGCACAAAAGTCATAGGCAGTCACAGAAAATGAAGTTCAAGTGATCTTCGTGTTGGTGGAAAACTATGACATTATATCTGTCAATGTGTGTCAACTTAGCCATTTCAGAACCTCTCCTAAAAATACCACAGAATTTGCAGCAACCGCCCACTATAACCATTTATTTTTTGACTCAACCATTACCTTGTTTGGCTAATCAATACACCATTGAGTTATTTAACAAATCAAGTTAATTCATTAATAGAGCTGATGGCGAAATGTAATGAATACATAGAATGGCTGAGGTGCCCCTAAGGAGAGGTTTGGAAACCAAAGCACAGTTTGTCTAGCCATCCAGCAAGATATCATTAATGTTTTGGAGAACAAGTGAAATTCTTGTCTGTTTTTTGTGTTACTGTTAATTTGCATACGTTATAATGTTAAATTGTGTTTTTTTTCTGAGAAAATATACAATTACTACCAAGATGAATAGCCTTAAACATTTTCTTTGCCTGCTTTTGCACAGTACTGTACCTTTTCACTGGCTTGAGGCAGAGATTTCACCGACCGCAGGTAGGGTGCGCTCCTCCTTAGTAGAGTGTGCCAGTCGGGCCCTAGGCGCCTGCCTAGTTTGCCTGTACCCAAAACCGGTCCTGAACACGGCGAGCTATTTCACTTCAGTCATTCAGATTTATGACTTCTTTCATGAGTACTGAGGGAAGACCCCAGCTACGCTTTGACTTGGCTGCCTCTAAGCTCCTCTATCGGTGTAATCTGAGTATGGAGTACTGTTCCCCATTACCCTGCAATGGGCTGTAACATGCCACACCATGTATACTGGGGATGTTCGAACACCACTGCCCACAGGGGGCGCAATCCAGAGCACACATGCTGAAGAACTAACGTTAAAGACCAGGAAGGGGATGAGAAAGTGAGAGAGAGCGAGAGAAAGAGAAATATAAAGTGTCTCCTGGAGAGTTCAGTGGACATGATGTCAGTGTCGTACACTAAGGGCAGAAATTTAATGAATAAATAGAAAACTTCATATGAATAAGTGATGAGGCAAGCAGGCTGTGCAGGGGATGGTCTGCCTGGAAACTGGCAGGTTACAGGTGCGTGGTGGTGACCTCCCCAGGCCAACTGGGAGCTTTATTTGTGGCCAGGAATCTGGGGGTGTCTGGGACCTGCCAACAAGGTGTATCCATAGCATGAGTCAGGCCCGGGAAGCCCGAAGGCCCGTGACCTAGTGTTAACAAGACACAGTGTTACCAGAACTCAGCAGAGAGGTGAGCACCTCAGGTGAGCCGCCACGCCGGCCCGTTCATATCGTATTGTTCCTACCCAAAAAACCCAGCACGCCAAGTCTTAGCTGCGCGGCTGTGGGCCACCCCCCCGGTCCCAGGTCAGTGCCGGCTTCCTGCAGCTGCGCCTATTCCCTGTTGAGAAGCACCCTAATGAAGACCACACTATCCATCACTCCAGTCCCGGCTTCACCATTAGGAGGGAAGATGTCGCCCCAAATGTGACACGGGAAGCCCACAAGTGCATACACACCCTTAGGTTATGAATTGATTCTGTTTATGGCCTGCTCCAGGCAGAGCAAATTATTCTTGAGTTTGGGAGTCTGGAGGACGTTTCCTGTGCTTGCGTCCTGAAGCGTGATTAATCAGCCACGTCCCTCATACCCGCAAAGTGGCCAACCGGCCCCTAAACTGGTTGAACCGACTAACAGGTATCTTGAGAGGGGAGCCGAAGAGCACTGTGTGCTGACACTGCCAATGACAACCCGTCAAGCCGGCCTGCAGATTGCCAGATATCCCCACTTGCCGCTCTGCTTTACGGTGACCTCCAAACTCGAATACGACCGAAAGTTTGAGGAAAACTCCGTCTCCTAAAAACACTAATGTGGAGAGGTCAAATCCATCAACATCAAATCTGAACTTTCATCGCAAGTCCTGGCCGTATCATTTTGGTAGATCCATAAATCTTTCTTCTGTATTTTCTCTGTTTCTTGTTTTATTTCTGATGCCTGAAGGCATATTATTTATGACTTAATTACTGATCACTCAATGGGAATTAAGCGGAATGTGTCCCCATCAAAGTTCCGTAATTCAAGCCCAAATTATCTGCAGCAGAGCGGGACTGCAGGAGTGCACCGATAACTTTTAATTACGTGACGGTTAGGCAATGCGATGTCCCCCGAAAGTCTTCTGCGTGGGCAGCTTGATTCCTGAGCTCCCCCTTGGCTGAAAACTGTGCTGCCCATCAGGGTATGTTGTGAGGGACACTTGCCCACACACACATGCATGTCAGTCCCCCGGGGGGGACTTCCACGTCAGGCTGGGAAACCCTGCCACAGGTTCACGCTCACATAATACTGTCAACAGCTCCTAACAGGAACAGCCCCCATAAGTGCAACATAACTCCACGCTATGACTAAATTAGTTCCATAGACAGCAATTTTGTCTTTTCGAAAGAACAGGAAATCTGGCACGTCCACAAGAACGAATCAAGGCATCCATCAATCTTCCATTCCATTACTTAAGTAGAGGATTGCAGGGAGCCAGAAGCCAATCCCAGCAGGCATGGGGCGAGAAACAAGGGACACGCTACAGGGCCTTTCTGCAGCACTCATCACCAGTCCATCACGGGCCGCACACGCACACACACACATGCACTCACACACACACACACATGCACACACACACGCATACACACACATGTAGGGTACACATATCCTTATGGGGACCGCTCATTCATTTCAATGGGAAAAATGCTAATGCTAACTATGACATGCACACGCACACACTCACACACACACAATTTATATGAATATCTTTGTGAGGACCATCCATTAATTTCTATGGGGAAAGCTCTAATCCCAACATGACAACCTTAACCCCTACCCATCCCTAACCTTAACCATAAGGAACCAAAGAAAATACGAGACTCTTGGCATTTTTACATTTTTGATTGCACTCACAGATCTTTGTGGGGACCCGAAAAATGGTTCCCACAATGTCAAAAAATCAGATTTTTATCACATTGTATGACATTTGGTCCCCACAAGGTAATATATATATATAATATATAATATTACCACACACACAACCACACACACACTACAGACAATTTACAGACACTAACAACAGACAGCCTTTCTTCTCTAATGACATATAACGCATACCTGATCACAAACAGGCATTACAATGTGTAACACAGCCAGCGGGGGTCTAGCTTCAAGCGGCCGGGAGACTGCAGGTCAACTCCTTACATCATTCAGCTTTGGCCATTACGAAGCGACGCAGCGATTCACTCTGCTTCCACTCTGCGCTCTTATTACGGACGTCAACGAAGACGTTTACGATGAAACAGACTTCCTGCTGCTTTCCCATTATTTCTGTAAGTCACCGTGTGGCTCAGCTCGGCATAACGGTGGTCATTTCCCTTAGTGCTCACTCCTTAGAAACCCCCCTCAGTATTTTAGGCCCACACAGTGGAGCTGAGAGCAAATGAAAATGCAAAGCTGTGCGGAGTCCCGCCCCCCCCAGGTCAGCGGCTTATCTGTGGAAACCCAGCAAACACAGACTCAGGCAAGTGTCAGATTCGGCTGCAGGATTCCGACCCAGTCTGGAAGAACCGTCGAGCACCACTGTGGACGGCGACCCGGATCAGTAATGAGCGGGATGAAAGATTACCCTCAAAATAAACGTTTACCAACCGCAGCGGAGCAGGCTGGCGGCATCATTAGGGTGACCCTTCGCGTCGCCCGCGGGCACACTCGTACCCACGCGGTCAAACTCATTTAGTCCCCTAAATGAGAAAAAATTAGATGGGGAAAATCTGAGTGCCTGCTCAGGGTTGAGCGTGTAAAAGCCGGAAACATGAGCCCCACCATCCATGCAGGCGGAAGCCTGGCAGATGTTGCCAGGGTATTATGTGTAGCCAGTGCGCATGCAAGTGGAATAAAATCCAACAAATTAAAAACACGTATGAAAAAGGACTGACCCCTCGCAGATAGAATGAACGTTTCTCCTAATGAGGGATAAGGTCAAGGACAGAGCACCCTGGATGCAATAAAGTCTGCAGCATTGTTATTGGGGCAAAGGGCTTTTATGAGTAATCCACAGCAAACACCACTGTTATGGGCATGCTGATACTCACTCCCTGCTACTCTGATTGCATGCTCTGAAACACACACAAATTTGACAAACTGTCAGAGTTCGCCAATTCATTTACACTCTGGGGTGACATGGGGCACCAGAGAGCAGCACTGAACCCAACAAACACGCTAAATAAAATGAGAATTGGGATCCCTTTAAAAATGGTACAAGTACTGAACTCGAAAAAGGCAAAGGTAACACAGTAAGATCTAATCCTAGCAAACAAACTTCAAAACAGTCCCACCCAGCTGGCAGTGACACTTCGATCCAGCATGATTTACAATGACTGCGCTCATTTATACAGCTGGACAGTATAGGCAGCAATTTGCCACACATCTACAACCAGCCAATCAGGTTCAGGCTCATATTTCATCCAAGGGGGGTATTCCATGAAAGTAGCTAAAGCAAGCCAGACTTTCCTGAAAAGACAGACTCAAACTAGCGCCATCACTAAACTTAGCCTCATGTTGTTCCACTAATACAGTTCAGCTTTAACTAATCAAGGCTCATACAAGACAGACTTGCAGTCCCATTTAATGTGCACACCCAAGATATTTAAGAAGCCCAAATGAATGGATGAACGATAGATCGATCAAATGAAAGCGTGTAAAATGAGAGCAGTGGTTTTTCCACTGCAGAACAAACGCTGCTGATGGAGCTGTATGAAAAATACAAAGATGTAATCATTAAAAAAGGCAATATTGTGGCCATAATAAAGGCAGGGAGTTGGCTTGGCAAAGAATTGCAGACAGATTAAATGCGTAAGTTATGTAAATGTTACAAGAGCCTAGTACAGTGGCTTGGTGGTACAGTGGCTTATGCTATCGCCTTACACCATGAAAGTTCCTGGTTTGATCCTGATAGCCAACGATGAACTTTCTGGGTTAAGTTCATGTCTCATTCTTACTGTATAATGTTATTCTGTATTATTCGATCTCCGTAAAATACTTTCAATCGCATCCGTGTGGAAAGTCCTGCACTAATAATCGTATCTTGTCTTTACTTTCAAAGTAGACTGTGACTAAACAAAATAAAAAATATCTTCCTGTTCATATTATTTTAATGGATTTTTTTCAATTTGTCATTGCATTTCATGTTTAACCTTTGTAATATGGGTACACTTTTGTTTTAATTATTTTGTAATTAATTAGAATGCTGAGACGTGATTTTTATAGGCTTTATTATATTTATTACATGACATGAGTGGTGAGAGTGTGGAATTTCGTCCAACGGAATGATCTTTTGGGAATCTGTTCCCAGACATCGGACGTTCTTTGAGACAACGCTTAACTAACTGAGACAGTTAACCTGGTCCGGAGCAGAATTGTTCACTCGTGTAAGTTACCATGGTAGCTCAGCAGGGATTAATTTAAGACACATTGATGGAACAGAACTCCCACTTAAATGAGCCAAAAGTCAGACTTTCCCTTAATCCTGCTTCGTGGAACACCCCCCTGGTCTATTTCTGTGAGAATATAGAAAAACATCACACTCCCTAGTGTATGATAACATGAATAGTAAGGGCCGACTCTCTATGAATGGAGCCACTCTAAAGAACACTCTCATGAGCTGCGGTCCAGCAGGAGGTGCTGTAAGCTGCTTGCTGCTTTCCTCAGAAGGTGATGTCATCGCAGGGGGAGTGAGAGAGACGCACAGAGAGAGACTCAGGATCTCTTATTAGGTCTGCCAACGTTGTCAAGATCCACCCCCGATGTACTTCTGTTTCCTACAACATTTGAATCATGCAGTGCTGTGCAAAAAGAAGGCCATAAATATAGGGGGGGGGGGGCACGTAAGCAGACGCTGGAGGCAGCCGCGCTGCATTTTGCATGGAACAAGCCTCGCTTTGCGCTCCTTTGATCTTCCCTCTCAAGTGCCCCACTGTGACTCACCAGCCACGGTTCGACTTGGTGGGGAATGGTGCAGACGGGAGCTGGGGGCAGATGCTTCTCTCACTGCAAACAAACAAACAAACAAATAAATCAAAACAAAAATAAAAAATCCAAACAGAAACAGAGGGACAGAGGTCTGCCGGGGGAACAGATCCAGGTTTGGTCTGGGCCGGTCTGGTATGTTGAGGATTTGGCACAAAATAGGTGGTCAGGAAATGGACCCCATGAGAGGTGGGATCACCCAGAGTAGCATCTTGATGACTATGTCTCCACAGGAGATAATGGAGGGCTGACTGGACAGAAGACGCATCTATAATAGACATGGAGCAGATAAGCATGGAGGACTGATAGTCCTACTTTTTTTTTACGGGAGCAGGTGGGTCCTCAGCAATTGGCTGAGACGGGAGCGCAAGTGATGAGCAGCGCAGACATTGGCCACCTCTCTGATCAGTCTGGCCAGATTTTGCTACTTTGACAGCAAGATGGAAGTTTTTAATGTCTTATTTAGGGTCACTTCACAGAGGCATCTCGCATTGTTACTGGGAGGAGCGACAGCAGATACAGAGGATGGGGAAAAAATGAGAGGAAGAATCCATCCTGCATTCTATTCCAGTAATTCTATTTAGGAGTGTAATATTATTCTGCTTGGCTTGGGTTGTCTGCATACCATTTGGTCGTTTTCCAGTTTAAATTAAACATGTTTGAGTCAAGGTCTAGCAAACTCAGAGGACTTATGAGAAACAGGTTCCCAAGGCAACCAGGAGGGATGGGCCGGCCGAGGGAGACGGCTCAGAGGGGGGACTAGAACAGGCCACTTGGTTTGGAACCGGCCGGGTTTTATGGGGGGAGCCTGAGATAAAGCAGGGCACAGGAGCCTCGTTCAAAGCGTGGATTAAACAGAAGAGAGATCACAAACAAAACCAAGCAAGCCTTCATTTTGCACAAGGCAGGCCGAGTTTGCTCTCTCTCTCACACATACACAAACACACACAAACAAAAACAACTTTGCTCTCTGTCAGAATGATGGACGAAGCTGTGAACTCCGCTGGCGGGAAGCAGCAGAGGTGCCCAGGGAGAATGTGGGCAGAGAAATGCGCTGAGTGGCCAACAAGTATCTAACTCATTCCAGTACCAGATCACTCTGAGGTCAAGGCAGGGGGTAGCAACAGATACAGGCAGAATGAAGATATCTGGGATGGCCCTGAAAAAGCTAACAAGTAAAGGTGAAAAAGTAGGGCAGAAGGAAGGAAGGAGGAAAAAAAGGAATTAAAAGCAAATAGTGACCCCTCACAGTAAAGGCTGGAAATAAAGGAAGTAAACGAAAAAATGAAAGAGGCCCAAAGCCCCTGATATAAGTGGGCTCAGGTCGATCCTTTCGCACCCTGGACAGGGGGCATTTGGGTGGTTCCATCATCAGCCAAACTCCCAGGAATCAGTCAGCTGCTACCCGCAGTGCCGAAGCCCCATACCCATTTAATTCCCATTTAACCCAGTTGGTGGTTGACAGCTGGATCGGGACCCTTGTTTACCCAACTGTTACCTCAGGCGGTCTCAAAGGTGGGAGGAACAGTTGTGGAAACAGTCAGGGAACCATAGCGAAGATGAGGGTGCTATGCCCTCCGTAACACATTCACGGCGGGCCTCGTTCCATCCAATTCTGATCCAGACGTCTCTCTCACTGAACACCAATTCCCTTCATTACCCCGGGGAGTTTGCACATCTCAAACGAATGGCGGCATTATGAGCTGAACAGCGCCCATGACATTTATTGAATAAGCAAAACATTGGCAAGAAGTTTCCAGGAAGGTGTTACCCAGATCAGGTCTGTGAAAAGCAGGCAGATGAGCCGTAATCGCAGCAGCATCTACAGGAAGCTGTCTCTTTGTTTTAAGATCAGTGATACACAGAGAATGCAGCTCATTCATAGAAGAAAGTCACCTTACACCTGCAGAACGAGATCATAGGTGAACTTTCAAACTACAGCTGACTGGCTTCTGAAACAAAACTCTGAGCTGCCTAAACACGAAGGGCGATTCTCCTAGACATCCACAAGAGTGGCGATCCATGTATATGCAAAGAAAGCCAAGACACACAGGCAGCTGATTCCACACTTTTAGGAGACATGTATACCTACATTTTCAACGCATTTGAGCATTCATCAATTTATACATAACCTCACATAAAACCCATTTGAAATACATATTTATATATAATAGCTTTACATTACCTCTCGCAGTTATTGCCCATACATAAAATGCTACATGCCTAATGAATGGCGATTCATCACAAGCACTCACACAAGCTCCCGTTGGGTGAAATGAACGCCTGCATGCTTCCTATCAGTCCCGGGAGACAGAGATTCCCAGTCCAGACAGAGAGGTTTTCTTCCCTCTGTGGCACTGTGGTTGATTTCCCCAGTTTACCTCTTGAATCAGGACCTGGCTCTCTCCAGCACACGTAAAACACCAGTTATTCATTAGTATCAGGAGATCATTTGCCACATTTGAGAAAATAAAGAGGATACTCAATTTCCCCACTACACATGCAGAATAGTGATCTGCAAACAAACAGCCCTTACAGAAACATCCAGTCACACTCCGATATACAGCTACATGTCACTTTCAGAGAGAACAATTTATGCAGGTCTGAGGGCTGTCAGATGCACACAGAATTGCCGTGTAAGAACATAATGATATATATATATATGGAATAATAAAACATAGATATTGCATATATATGGAAAAGGTTCAAACATATATACACACTCCCAAGCATCCACCCAGCCATCCATCTTTTGTAATTGCTTATTCAGAACTGGGTCTCAATGAGCCTGCAGTCACAGGTGTGGTGTATTTTACATAGGGATACGCGATTGGGGTTTCTTCTGTTTAAGAATTGTTTTTCAATAACAAAACCTCCAAAATACATCCTATGTTTCTGTGTGTTGCAGACGGTGAGATCCAGATCATACATACAAAGGGATTACATTACAAAAAGGAAGCGAGCAGGAGATAATTCCATGTAAACGGCACCACCGCCACTGCGGCCCGCCCAGCGATAAGCATCGATTTTCCATTCCCACTCCTGGTTCCCCGTAGGAGGAATTTCGGGGGCTGATAAGAGGCTATGAGGAGCTGTGCATGATAAATGAGAGATAAAAGGAGGAGAGAAAAGGAAGAAGCTCTATCTCTAATCAGTTAAGCTCTCCGGTTTCGACACAATTCCTTGACCTTCTTTGTTAATGTGTTGTACCAGCTTCCCTGTGGGGCTGTTGGATTAAGTCGGGATTAATCTGCTCACTCCCCTGGCTGAATACACACAGAGAAGTGGTGACAAGTGTCAACAACAACTACAAAACTGAGGGAGAGAGAGAGACAGAGAGAGAGATTCCTACAGGATTAGTGTGCTACAGTTTCCATCAAGTTAAGACACTTAAACCACATTATACAATCATTCTCAACACACACAGTTCCTCCTGCACAGTAATGGCTATAATTATGCAATAAAATTATACGCACCAACAGTAAAAGAAATGGAATACAGTTTATGTCTTATGACTGATGCATTATTCTGTGTCAAATCCAGCTTGAGTTCATAACGGCGCATTGTATAAGAAAAAAAAAGAAAAACACCATGTTGACAGAATTACATACGCAGACTGAAAGACCTTAAGTGAAAATGTAAGATCTGCCAGTTTGAGAGGATAAAGACAAAAGAAAAGATTCCTGTGAAGTCAAAAACTGCAATCATGAATGACAGCTTACAAACGGCATGTGTGATCTTCAAAGGGGTTAAGGTATGAACAGTTATTTAAGTGTGCGTGTGCGTGTGTGTGTGTGTGTGTGTGTGTGTGTGTGTGTGTGCTAGTGGGTATACCTTACCTTATGGGGAAATAATGTCCCCACAACGCGATGAATACCCGTTTTTTTTCTCAATTTAATAAAAATCTGTGACTGCAATGATAAAACTAAAAATGCAAAAACTCTTATGGTTATGGTTAGGGCTCGGTGGGGGTTGGATGGCTGGATGGAGACCCACACACACACACACACACTGCGTTTCAACAGGCACTATCATCGGTTCACTGGAGATATTCCAATAAAGCTGAATTTTAACTCACAGTGCCCCCCCATTCCCTGAAATAAGCCTGTTAAGACGACACTCTTCTAGCCTTGGAGGATCCATCCATCCATGAACACTCATTCAGTGCAGGGTCACACAGGGTCACGCAAAGACAGCCTATGCCTTGGCTGGTAGCCTTCCTGGACACTACTGTCCTCATGATGAACTTCAGACAGCAAACCAAAACAAATTTGCTAAAACTATGGAGAGAAACAGGAGGAGGGCCATCTCAACATCAGCAACAGAAAAAAAATCAGGGACCTTCCCACTGATAGGAGAATCCTCATGTGCCATCTGGCGCTTTTGGAAAGGGGGGTGGGAGGGGGGGGCAGCCATCACAAAGGAATCTGTTTCCTTGCATCTCCAGGAAGAAACAGCCCCCCTGGAAGGGTGTGGTTGGACTAATGAGTCATTTAAATAACGCCAGATGCACAGATTTTAAACTATCGCACTGAACGATAATATAATTATGCAATCCATCCATCCATCCATCCATCCATCCGTCCATCCATCCATCCATCCATTTTCCCAAACTGCTTGTCCTCTTCTGAGTTATGGGGGATCAGGGGCGTATTCTGAAAGCTACAGGCACAAGACATCCATTCACCTAGCTGTCAGGGAGGGGGGGACACAAGCCGCAAGAACCAAAATCTCCCCCACCCTGAGTCACCACGCACAAATTTTATTCATACAACAGGCATTATTCATAAAACATTCCACTGCCCTTAAGCCCCCCCCCCCAACCCGTATCCCATACACCCCAGATGAAATAATGGTAAAACCCCCTAGGGGTTATGAATGTAACATCTTAATTCTGGAGCTTAGCGCCCCAGCCTGCTTCAGATATACACAAAGACAGATTCAAGTAGAGAGCAGAATTATCTAAATTAATTATCAATTGGAATTGAGCAAGGGGCCAGATCCTGCTAACCGCTGTCTACTGGCCACTGAAGCACGATACCATAATCGGGTCTCCTGCCATCGGCGCGGTGACGACACGCTGATGTCATCGGCAGTGGCAGACAGCATTTTCACCTTCATATTTCTGCTGATTCTGAATCAGATATGGAAACTCTGGGGTCAAGTTCGAAAGGAGGATGCCTCCGAAATCTTTTCTCCAGTGCCTCATTAAGCAAGTGTGAGATTTGTTAGGAGAGTCGGGCAGAGTTGCAACCGCCGGGAGGGAGATGGGGGGCGGGGCTTGACCTGGGGAGGGGACTGAAGCTGTATCATACTTTTAACTAGCAGGGTAACTGGAACGTTAGGTCAGGAATCAAACATGTTTCCCCAACACGCTTGGGAAGGGGTCAGGCCAGCGCCCGATTAACAAGACACGTCAGAACAATCTATTTAGTTTTACGACCCCCAGCACTGGGCTGAATTAGTTCCAAACTATAAAGCTCTGCACACTCTGGCGGAGGAAATTAAAAAGATTTAAGTTTCTGTCGCGGTGAGATTGGATGAAGTCCTTGACTGCCCGAAACTGGCCCGGGGCGTGTGTCCGCGGGAGGCAGAGAATAGCTGACCTTGCTGTTAACCCATCCCTCGAAGGAGGAGGGCCGTATGATTGCTGATCCCAGGCTCTCCAGAGGTCAGAGGGCAAGTGAGGGACATTAACCTGCCAGGGATTGGGGGAGGAGGGGGGTCTGAGCTTGTATGCGAAGTAGCGACAGGTGGAGGCTGCCAAAATCACGCGGTAAAAAGTGACATGCGATAGGATGTCAGGTCGGATAGACAAACTCAGGATCAAAGGTCAAGGTGCAAGAAATCTGCTGGATCCTGGCATGGCCCAGTTCAGCCGCCTTTTCAGCCGTAACACACTTCATTGCCTGTGAAATGAAAAATCCAGATCAATAATGCTGTATTTCCGTGTGAAATATCTGTGACCAGTTAACCTGAACGTGTGCCAGAAGCTCCTCTAAAATGTCAATTTAAAGGTGAAGTTTGACTACCTTTCTCAATTTAAACATCGGCAGAAAACCTTAAGAAACAAAGACAATACAATGAAAATACAGATAATCCATAAACTACAAGAAATGAGCAGAACACATTTTGAGCTCATTAAGGTTTGTGTTGTTTGCCATTATGCTGCTATATTAACATACATGTGTAAGTTTAATGGCCAGCCATAGGCCTTTACTGAGGAGCTCAGCTAACAGACCATAATTTCAGTAATGAACTCAGGAACTGGAGCCTAGGCTGCAGGCTGCGATACCCAAAGGGTGGAGGGAAGGAGTAAAGAACTCACAAACCTCACTACTCTGCCGGCAGGGGCAACCGTACCCTCCCACCTCCACCCACCTGCCTTAGTGTCACACACCTTCACTGTGGTTTTGCTCTCCGCTGTTCCCCAAACTCTGGAGGAGAGCCGGAGAGGGGGGGGCGGGCGTTCAGGGACCATGGGCACCAGCCATATGCAGCAACGATACCATGATACAGCATGGCATGGAAAATACACATTCTGCCGAGCCCCGAGCCCCAACCCCCCCCCCCCCCCATGCCTGATCCTTCCGCTCTGAACGGAAAGGGGATAGCGCCCTCTCCCCCCTCCTTTCCTGCACCGAGGACCGTGACATTGTGAAGGGAAGGGGAGGTGTGGCGAGACAGGATGAGCACAGGGAGACAAACAACGCACACACATATACATACACACACAGACACACACACACATACATACACACACAGACACACACACACATATACATACACACACAGACACACAGACACATATACATACACACACAGACACACACACACACAGACACACACAGATATATACACACACACAGACACACACATGTACATACACACACAGACACACACATGTACATACACACACAGACACACACATATACATACACACACAGACACACACACACACACATGTACATACACACACAGACACACACACAGACACACACATATACATACACACACACACCCATATACATACACACACAGATACACACACACATATACATACACACACAGACACAAAGACACATCCTGACTGCCTGCTCAACCCGTCCAAACTGTTTGGACCAATTATCTCAGTTCTAAGCTGCAGGGAATTTTGCTCTTTAGTAACCTATTTTAACCGTTAATGAGACCAAGGGCAATGACTCTAGGACAGGACTCATACTCTGTGAAACCCCAGACCTCTGTGTAATGTTCTGCATGGGCTCAAACCTGGGAGAAAGGGAATCAAAATGTAGAACTGGTAAATGGACTAGAATAGCACATTATGTAATGTTCATGTTATTTTAATCCCAATACTAGCTGTGCAGCTCTGAAATCACATACACCCCCGGACTTATTGTGCAGACATATTATCGGACATTTCCCGTGACACCTTACAGTGTCAGGCTGCAGCACAAACCCGACAGCGTCAATGGAACCCAGAGACACAAAAAAAATGGCAGGATGACTGCTGGTTAAGGAAGCCGGAACCTTCTGGCAGAAAGACGGCGAGCTGAGGGCTCGGCGGGGCCTCGTGGGCTTCTTCCAAGGCACTCCCACGCTGGGTAAGTGTGCCTGTGCAGCAAGTTTGCCTTCCTGGTGCCCTATGCCTCGCTCCAAGCTCACTGTGACCCAGCACTGCACCTCACATCCTGGAATCCGTGGGGGAGATTAACACCACAAAACCGCAGCTGTTTGCAGGACACAAGTGGGCAGAATGAGCCCAAGGGCTGAGAGGCCGGGGGAACCAGCGCCACCAACTGACGGGTAGGTGACAGTGCAGCGCCCGACAGCACGGTCCCTCTGGCATTCCTGGGCCTTGGTGGGGGAAGCCCAGCCCGAGAGCGGCACACTCGTTAAGCCAAACGGGTCAACGCGTTAATCACAAGTGGGAGCGGGCACGTTTTAACGAAGCGTGACAAATGGGAGCGGCACTGACTCTTCTCCGCTTTATGGATTTTTTTACATAATTATGGCAAAGCTCTGCCTTCCATTTTTATAACAATAACCTACATCCTGGTCTCAGGCACGCGAAGAAGCTCCATTACCCCTTATTCTTAGGTAATACATGGCGTCCCTCTCATAAGCAGCTGAACAGGGGAAGGTGTGACTAGATTAGCGAGTATTTGCAATGAAAGAAAGATTGGGAGGTAGAGATGTTTTATTTAAAAATTTGCTCTAAGTCAGAACATTATGCTCCCCCCCCCAAATCAGATAAATCCATTTTTATACCTAATCCTGCAGTTTCCAACAATACTTTTTACTGCGTTTCCATCAAAAAACAGTGTCCATGGAAAGAGAAGAGCTCACACACATATACACACACAGAGGTATAGATACATACACACACATATAAACACACACAAGTCACACGTACACGGGTACACACACACACACACACAGACACACACACACACACACACACACACTGTTCCTGCTGCACAATGGCGATGGTGTGATAATGGGGGTGGGGGATGGAAAAGGGTTTTATCCCCTCTAAATCCCACAATAGTCTGTGGAGGGAGGGAGGGATATTCTGAAAAAAGGTGGGGGGGGGGGAGCGTCTGGATTATAGATGCGCCAACCATGCTTGAACACAAATGACCGGGAGTCGGGGGAGGTATTCCGGAACATTTTGTTGCAAATTCGAATGAATAATGTCTCTATACAAAGTAGCTTTTAGCATTACCACATGTATAGAGCTGGTGGCAGGTACGTCAGGCCAACAGCAGCACAAAAGCGGCACCTGGACCGATTTCAGGGACACGGACGGCGCTGCGGCTCTATTCGGTGAGCAGGGCTGCTGCCATGACAGTTCTGATGGTCTCTATTGTCCGGGCCCGGGGCCTGGCTGCCTTTTCGCCATCAGCTTTTATGACTTTTACCTGGACCCCCCCACGCCAAGCGCCGTCACCCATCCCTGCGGTCCTCACGGAAATATGGCACCGACCCGCAGAGTGAGCTTTTGGTCGCTCGGCAAGCGTTGTTGACAGCAGCAGACGGGCGCTCTGCAGACAGAAAGGCCAACCAAGGCAGCTAATGGGCTCGTCCTGAAAAATGAGCCCAGGCTCGTGCAGCCGGTCCATCCCGCTGACAGCTTGCTCTGGCCCCCGACCCGAGACGCGGCACTGTCACTCAGAGAAGCCCGGCACACCGAATGCGGGACGCGTGTCCAATGCGTCCGCAGGTGTGGGGAGGAGCCAGAGGAACAGCTGCGATAATTATACTAATATTAACAATGAAAAGGAAAGGCCTCTACATTGGCAACATGAACATATATATGAACAATTATTTATTACATATGAAGGCATACTTTTATATTAGGGGTATAAATGGTTAGATCATATGTACCGAAGCATTTTGATTAGAATGGCATTACATCTTATAAGGCGGATATTCCAGCGCGGTCATTCAGACCCCTATACGGTGATTAGCCTGGCAAGGCATTTTACTCTTAATACTGCTGTAAATTAGCACTTTCTGCTTTCCTAAGGGACACATTTGGCCTGTTATCCATACAGATTGCCTTTTTTTAGGGTAAATTTATGCATTCGTTCACCCTGGTTTTTAATGAGTTTTACTACGCAAGGAAGGCAAATTCTTGAGTAATTAGCAGCTCATAGCACAGGAAATGGGCGACACCGCAGCTTCCACACTGAGCACGGCAGCTCACCCACAAATGCCCCCCGTGAAGTGTCCCCCCCCCACCCAGGGATATACAGCTCCATGGCCACTTTCCAAAGAACAAGGTTGAGTCCCAGTAGGACGACATCACACCGAGAAAAGGGACCTTTGGGATCTTCTGCCTCCCTAGCAAAGGGGGGACACGCATCTTTAAAATGAGATTCCACCCCCCTAAAAAGATTCTCAAGCATCTATCACCAGCAAGCTTTACCCAGCTCCTATCTAGAAATAAGCTATTTACTAAGCACACAAATAAACACTATACAGAGATTTCAAGATTAGGGGAGGGGAGAGGATCTACAATAAAATAAGGTGTAAAAACAAGTACTGATGGTGTCCAGGCTCCAGGCTCCCCCCCCCCAAGAACAAACAGACAGAACACGTGTCTGAACTCCCATTCACTACATCCTCTTGGCTCCAAAACAAGACTTAGGCTTGTACTGCCAGAGAGATCTTCAAGTCTCAGCGCTTCTGCTCCATGCAGATTTTGTAAAGAAAACAGCGGTGAACATAACCACCGCCCCCC
>JABJVO010000113.1:1435710-1449492 GCA_026770805.1 Boulengeromyrus knoepffleri
ACCCCTTCTATATACCCCCCCCATTTCTCTGTCACCCCCAACGCCTAGCTAACGCGCGACACAACACCCACGCCCCACCCCATCACACCCACCCCCCCACCCCCCCTCAAGCTCGTCAACCTTTCCAAGTTCGCCAAACACAGCTCGGTTAGCTGGATAAAACAGTCACGCCTCGGTAGAAAGGTCACGCAGCAAACATTTTCATGTTTTAACACCCTGATTTTTCCTCCCTGCTGAAAGCACACATGGCATTTCACCTCTTATTTCTGTTAATTACCAGCATTTGCCAGCAGAGTCTATGAGTATACAGGGGGGGACATGTACCCTTAATACTTAATCTGGATTTTTTCATTTCCCAAATAAATGTACCTTTGTATTTAACTGATTAAGCTGTGTCCCCCCAACACCAAACTCTCTCCTGCACCATTGTGAGTGTACCAGGAAACTCACTAGAAAATGACTGCAATAACAGCGGGATCTTGTTCAGCCTATATTTTCATGTGGATATTCACTATTTCTGGCCATAATGCTACAAATTCTGGCGTCAGTTTTGTAATTTTCCTTATTTGTGAACAGTTGTGGAACATATTTAAAGGGATCACAGCATTTCTTAACTGTGCAATGTTTTCCACAGACATTAAGAGCAACTTTAAGGACAAAAGAACTCCATCATCCCCCCCTTATCCCCTTACGTTAATGGTACAGTCCATTTTCAATATGGAGTAGCATATGCTGACGCAGATCCATTAAACTTACCTGTTGCATTATCCCAGCTACTTGCATGTGCAACATGAAGCAGACTTATGCCAACTGCTAGCTGACTCCTTCCAGTATTATATAAACATCTCCATATCTCCGTCTAGTATGTCATATTATTCCTTACTAGATTGAGGGCATGTGAAGCGGTTACCAGTTAGGGTAACAACATAATCACCTAAAAACAATGCAGCCACCTAATGTGCAGTTGTTCATTTTGCCTACAGTGATGTTGAAACCTGTATTTAACATAGTCTGTATCTGGAGCAGCAGAGTTTAATTTATTTGTTATGAAAAATCTTAAGTTTGTATAGTGACAGTTATATGTTTGTCACTTGTATTGTGATATTGCATATATTGTGATGTCCTTCGGTCAAGTATTACCAATTCAGTATAGTTATATAGCTTCCTTTTCTAAACTTGTCCAAACTACATTAGTATATTCACATTCCTGTTGTTTATTGTTTTATTAGATATCACACCTATAGTCATGTCTGTACATAGGAGTACAAAGCTCAATGGCTTGAGAATTCTGTGATAGTGGCAGTTGCCCAATAGAGAGACTGAACCTGACCTTTAGATCTGTGATTCTGACCTGTGGTGGGCTAGTTTCCCCCGATCTGGCACAAAAGCTTATGTGGAGTAGTCTCGACGTAGAACCCTCCTTTTCATACTCATTATCATACCTGGATGAACTGAATGAAGATTTCCACCATCTTGGTTTTTCAGTCAGTCATACAGGAGGATTCTGGGAAATGCAGTCTAAAAACAATAGCACCAGTTCCACTGGGCATCTACTTGAAGAGGCAGGTTAACAGTGAGTCACACATTCAGTATGTGTGTCTCCTTTGCTCTGTGTTGCCTTCTTTCTGATTCAGAATATCAATTTTGCATGAAAGCCTTCTACACAAACACCGCGGATCTTATCGGCATTCCCTCAAAGCGTTGCAATAGCATGATTAGCATAATCCCCGTGTTTGGAATGTTGGAGCGGTTAGCGCTGCAGTCACACAGAACGTGCCGGGTCCCCGCAGAGTCGCCGTGTCCCATTTCTCCGCTCTGTCTTTTGGGTCTTTTGAGACCCCTGGGGACGGAAGCAGGGAGCAACCATTTCGATTTTGAAATCTGGGGATTTCAACAAGAAAGCCAGTTGGCAAACAAGAATAACAGAAGCCAGATATACCAAGAGAGAGACGAGGAATTATGGGCTGTCTGTGACAGAGCAGCACCTGAGCCCAGATTTGGGGGGACTCTCTGGCCACAGATGATGGGGGGTTATTTAGGCCCTTTGAAAGTGGGGAGAAGCAGGACAGGGGAGGCAGGCAAGAAGAAGAACCACCAAGACATTTTCATATCCTTCCATTGGCATTACAGGAAGTGTGCAGCTGTGCATCCATTATGCTCATTAGGCAGCAATAAGTGACCGACCAGAACATGAAATGCGTGATTGTAAGACAGCAACTGGACTGTGTTAGGTGCTGTGCAGGGAGGGAGACCTTAAGAAAATGAGGGAATCACCCTTTCCAGCAAGGACAAGATGGTGGGTGAAGTCAGGCATTATGTTGGCTGCTCACATCTTGTGTCCTTTCTGGTCCAAGTTCCATAAATTTTAATAGATTTAAAACAGTGTGCTGATTCTGGATTGGGTAATTGGACAGAATGCAGCTTAAATGAGGTACTCTAATCATACTTAAATGAGCTACTGTTTTAGAGCACCATTGACATTTTAATATTACAGCTATATCAGAGCTAGTTTAGCTCAATAAGAGCAATCCACGTACATATAAAACAATTGTGACCTCTCAGGTATATAAATGAAAAAGTAAGTAAATACTGCGCGCCAATAATCAGTGACACCTGAATATGTACAGCAGGTGGCTTATGATACGGAGCATCAAAGTGATGTTTTCATGGGTGTTTTACTCATTAGGTCTCATAACCTATTTATGTAACTGAGGAAGTCATCTGACAAACTCCAGCCCCCCCCCCCCGTTGTCTCTATGACACCGGCCATCAGGCCATAAAAACCGGACCCCCCCAGGTGGAGGAAGAACACGAAGACCGAGGCCCTGCGGGTTCCACACCCGCAGTGACACATTCACTTTCATTCCACCTCCAAGAGCCTGTGACATGCTACCCACAAGCCCTCATTTCTCAGGGGGGGGCAATAAATATACGACCCCCAGTCCTCCTGCTGGCTGTAACTGATAGTGGTGACACAGAGGAAATGAACTTGATGTGGGGGAACCGGTGATCACTGTGCTGAAGGACACATTGGTGCCCCCACCAGGCTGGTGGAGAAACCAAATGCTACTCTGTGGGCCGACGGGGTCCAGCAGCACCTGCGGTTGCTATGGCACAGTTGCTAGGCTATGCGGAGTACACGAGGATCCTAATGGAAATATCCATGGCGGAGTCTTCGAGTAAATGAGCGGGTTTAAAGCCTCTCTTGAAGGGGTTCTCAAAGGACCTTGAAGTTGGGTTTAGCCATTCGCAGGCCTTGGAGGCACGTGACTTGAAGGAGTGGAGAACTCTTCGCCCAAATGTGGAATGATGTCAGCTGTGTGTGTGTGTGTGTGGGGGGGGGGCACTTGTGTTTCCATGGAAAAAGATCACCTGGTTCCTACATGATAATAAAACACAGCTGGCCCTGATTGCACTAATAGGTTTTAATTAGGGTCAGCTGGGTGCATGTGGGAAGGAGGTTGGCAGGTTTTTTATTATATAAAGTTTGTATTAAATAAATAGGTTGAGGGACTTATTCAATGATTAGTAGGTTGCCATTTAAAGGGGCCATGACCCCATTTCGCCTGTTTAGACCGCACTGCCCAGATCCCTATGTCCCACCCTTGGACCTTGTGCTGCACAGGCTGCTGGATCCTTGGCAAATGCCCACTCAGGCGTAACACTTTTGGGGGAAGATGATTTAGGTTTGGCTTGAGGGCCAGTTAATAGGTTACAAGGTGTTTGTTTGTTTGTGTGCACGTGTGTGTGTGGGTGAGTAAACTGTAATTTTAATATTCTGCTTTATCAGACTTCCATTTTTTACATCGATTTTCTCTTTCTGCCATTTTTGCATCTATATAAAAAAAAAATCCTGCTTGAGCATCTTCTTCAAGCCGGTGAACTGGCCTCTCTGCCTCTGCGGTGGTCTCTGGGGGAGTAGGGGGGTGTAAATTAGCCTGGGTTTCACTGCTTCCAGGTGTTTTTCGAATTATGGCCTGAAGCCCTCCTTCTCCATAGGGGGCAGCTTTAGTCAGGGCGCAGTTCACCTCCCGGCCTCTGGGAGCAGTTGCTCGGTACAGTAAGTGAATCCACTCGCAACAACGACTCGGCCCCCTCCTGCTTCGGCAGGTGCAGCGTAGGGGGACAGAAAGAAGCTCTGGCGAACATGTGGTCTAACTGCAGCGCAATGGGTAATATTTGTGAAAGAAGCATTTTAGTTAGGAGTCATGTGCAAATGTGAGGTGGGATTGGGGAAAGGAGGGTGAAGAGAGAGTCTTAAAAAGACAGACAAGGTGTGGAGATCCTCAGAGAGCCGCTGATCTGCCCTGGATCGAGCATGAGGGGAGCAGTTTGAAACAGCAACCACGCAACAAAAAAAAAAAAGAGAAAATGAAGCACAGTGTTTCAAAAATACCGTAACCGCTCAGAAGCAGACAGTGTCACTCATTTGTGACAAAGCAGCGAGTTAAGATCACATTGTACACTGCATGTAACTGGTTCAGGGTCCAGATCCCAGATCCCAGATCCTTCGTCTCTGGCTCGACGCCTCCGCCAATCTGCTCTGCAATCTCTGCGGCGGCGCTGATGCCTATCAGCGTGAGCCATGACAAGCCGACGGTGGGGGGGCTGGTGCTGATACATCTAGTTCAGATAGTCAGAGTGATAGATACAAAGAGGTGTGGGGGGGGGGGGTGTCTATTAAAAGCTTTAAATAGAGTTTGGCTCCATGTCTCTAGTATAATACTGACAGCTCTGGTCTTACAATTTTAATCCTGTGAGGGTAATAAGAAACAAAATATGTGTTTGTGTGAGACGCTTTTTAAAAAAGCAATTATGAGCCACATAAGCTGCCAGTCATCCATTCTGCCTGTCTGTTTTCACTGGCTCATTCATTTGTTTTACTTTATCGTTATTTTATTCATAATTTAAGCCAGTAAGGCAGATGCTCCGTTCATTTAGCCTTCGATAATATAATGAAAGACAAGCTATTTCTGCCTAATGGATGGTAAACGGCGGCTCAGCCACCCCACGGCTCGCAGCGCAGACCGAAACGACACGGTCTGGGCTTCAGAAGGCTGCCATTTGGACAGTTCATCATTTTCTGCTCGCATTAGACTCTCCTTTCAGCACATGGAGTGGGCAGCGCTACATTTCGTTTTATTAGATGTAATCTCTCGGGGTCTGAACGACAAGCCAGGGCCGGTATCAGGAGCTCACATGCTGGGTAATATGTGCAGCGGCCCGAACGCATTGACGGGTTTTGTCGGAGTAAGCGGGAAATCAGCCAGAATCCACCAGCCAAGACTTTTGGACGTTTGTGTCTCCGCCATGCCCAGGGAACAGACGCTGCTTGCTGGCGGAGGTAAACAGACAGGCGTGTGCAGCATGTTGATGTAGATCTTCTCCAGTCACCCATTATCCGTCATGATGGGGATGAGACAAGGCACACAGACAGGCTTGACTCACTCACGTCAGAACCTCAGCACCCTCACTGGGGAGGGGGGGGCGCTGCCTCTGCATGAGGTTCAACATCATCGTACGTTCCTGCATAGGCTTTTCAGACACCGGTGTTCTGGTCTGGCTTCTCTTTTTGGGAAGAAATTTTGGAACAAATGTATTTATTCCTTAAGTATTTCATCTTTAAAGAAACAAGCAGTGTTTTTGGTTGCTGCCAGTTGTTAATCTGCTGTTGGCTTGAGATCAAACACCGTCATCCCCACAAAGGTGGAAATGCAAATAAAAGTGCACACCTGCGTGTGCGCCTGCATGGGTGTTACAAACCCCCGCCATTGCCCCCCTACTGCTCACGCTGTTCTGGGCTCATTTGGAATTCCTCCTTGCCTGAGCCGGCCGCTACATCTCTATCCCTCCTGGGAGGCACCGGAGGGGAGCTGACTCCTCTGCTCCGATGCATTTTTATTCCGCTTTCCAAGAAATCATGGCGATGCTTAGCTGCCGCAGAAGATGAGCCACAAAGAATCACATGCGGATGAAGGGGATGAGGGGTGAGGGCAGGTCTCCATCAGTTGGCTGCCTCTCTCTGACTCTGATTTTTCTAATTTAATTTCCAGATTGCAGTATTTATTAAAGGTTAAGCCTAAAACGGCTGACATGCAGAAAGGACAGAGAGACCATTTAGTAAAATTAAGTAGCGATTACAAGAGAAAAAAGGAATTTCTTTGTTCCACACCAGCAATATGATTCAGTTCTCGATGATATGGACATTCTTATTAGATATATGTATATAAAATGCATAAATAAGCAAAATAATAAAATAATTCAATAGCAATAATTGCATAAATAAGCTGTATAAATACCATGAGATCGCTGATGGTTTTCTCCTCCAGACATGCATTTTCCTTAACACCATTTTCTAATAATTTCATCAGACTTATATTCACTTAGTTAATATTTTATTTATTCATTTAATTTTTCAAAACTATTTTTTCATAATAAATTTTACTTTGAGGTCAATAAAGAATTGTCACAATAAACAAAAAATACTGTAGAAAAAAATAGCACGGGTAGAATAATAATTATAAGTAATAATAATAAAAAACAATTGTAATTGTCAGTAGCTTAGGTTGGATTACTTTTCCCCTCAATGAATCGGATTACAGGTCAGAAACAGATTAACAGCATGACAGTACAAATACAGAAATATTGAAATGGTCACTTCTCCCATTTCAAAGGGATTGCTTCTAGGTTTCATCAATCCAATCACTGGGATCCGGGTAGATACAGAAATAACATTGTTTATGTAACATCTCCACTCCCACCTAGGGCATAAGGGTAATTTGGTATTAAGAGGAGAATCAAGAGGGGGACACTTAGTCATACATAACTTGGTCATACATCACATCCTGTATGTCACATCCTGCCACCTGCCATAGCTCAGCAATTTTCTTCGACAAGTCAGGCTGCTGCTGGGACAGCAAATGGATCATGGGTGTCAATGGTGTTAAAAGATTAAAATTAAGGAGGGATACATGTTTAAAAGAGGGCAAAATAAGCAACGCAACAGAAATTTTAATTGCAGATGTCATCATAAAATCTATATCTAGCAACACTTAATAACATTTAATTCTCTTTTTTTTTCTTTTCTCTTTTTTTTTTTTTTTTACTAAAAATGGTTGAAGAGCAGATATAGTTTGCATCATCTATACAACAGGCTATAAAACACCACTTGTCACAGTCCAGAAAGCACATATAGGTGTGTTTGTACTGGATATAAACATATGTTATAAGATACTTTACGTGCATGGAGTTTTGCAAATCTGTTGCTTTTCAGACACCCCCCTTTCCCCTCCCCCCACCCACAAAATGCACCAGCCTTGTGTCAAACTGGGCTTGGAATGAAGGCCTTATTACCACATCAACATCACTTACTCTTTCAAGTCAGTCTCTTTCTGTAGTCACTGAGAAGTGTTTCCTGCCTGCTTTCTATGCTGACCACCCCACCCCAGAACAGTCAGGCGCAGTCGATGCTGCGGCTGTTTTTCGTTCCTGAAAGTGCGAATACTTTGGCCGATTCCCCCAGACGTAGGTAGCTTGACCGTGTGACTTCCTCCCTGCAAAGTCTCTCTGCTCGCTCCTCCCCATGTTTGGCGATTGTTGTCATTTTGCTTATTTAGGCGTTGTTTTTAAAATCTTTTACATTTTTTTCTCGCAATTGTAGAAAACGTCCCAGCAACACAAACACAGGCAACGTAAATGGAAAACACTGACAGTTTGTGACACTGTTTAACTCCCCCCCCCCCACCCCCCACCCGTGAATAGCCCCTCTGAAATGTTTCCAAGAAAGGAGAGAGTGAGATGTCAGCATCCTGCTTGTCGAGCACACGGGTACCACGTCTGCTTTGGAGCCATTTTGTTATGTCATGTTCCATCGTCCTCCCTCGTTTGCCTTTTTGTCAGTCGTTACAGCGTTTTTCGGCAGGGAGTTTCATCTGCCTCACCTCATAGTTTAATGTGCTTGAGTACAAAGTCAGATATGTTTTTTTTTTTTGTTTTTCTTTATGTCACGTCTTTGATAAAATGAAGACTAAATGTTTTTTTTTCTCTCATTCGAGTTTTGTTAATATACATATGTGGGTCTTCTCATCGCCTCTTGAATTGAGTTCCAGGACCGGCAATGACTCAAACGTGCAGGATCACACATAGTATTCCTTGTCTTTGTTTTTCTTGTTCTTGTTGGAGCTCTTGGCGCTGTTGGCCGGCTTCTCCTTGACGACGGTGCCGTTCGACTGCGCCGAGTTGCTGATATAATTGCGGCTCTCATCCACGTGGTAGGAGCCCTCGTCTCGGTTGCGGTACTTGTACATGGCGTAGAGGAGGATGAGGATGCAGAGGGCCGCGGCCGCCACAATGCCCACCACCATTCCCGTGGTGCTGCTGGACTCCCGGATCACCTCCGAGGGACCCGGGTAACCCCCGCCACCAGAACCCGTTGGGTTTGCTGGGAAGGAAAACAGAGACGGGATGTTCATTCCACAGCATAGACAATCGTTTCTGCATGAACATTATGGCACTGCTAAGAACCACCTCGTACATCTGTTTATCTGAACAAGGACAGTGTAATATTTAAGGGTTTAACTAATACTCATGGGTTGAACTATCTGAGGCTTATAGGTTAGACAGCCCAAGGCTTATGGATTGGACTAACCAAGGTTAATAGGTTCGGCTGCATAGGAGGTCAGGTTTTGACTAAGCTGATAGCCTGAACAAAGCTGTGTGTTTCACTTTTTGGAAATGGCTTCTAAGCAACTAAAATAAAAGAACAAGTAGTCAAATATAGGACTGTGATTTACATACTGGATTTGGGCGATCACCTCTGTTTTAAGCAACAGAAAGACTGTTCTACAGATGCATCAGCTTCGAGGATGATCGAGTGGACCACGGCTAGACTCCCTCATCAAGCACAGCTCCCCAGAGACTCAAAATAAAACAAAACGATGGCTCCATGGAGAGTGCCATCATTTCTTACCCATAATGACAGACCCGGAGTTCTCGGGCAAACCCACTACGGTGTTCACCCCCACACTGACGCCAGAGCGCCTCCCTATATGGACGGCGACACTGAAGCGACTCGCCCGATAATTGAAGCCGTGGGTCCGGCGTAATTACGATGCAGATGGGGGGAGGAGAGGAGTCGTAACACGCACCCTTATTTTTATTCCGATTTAATGAATCCAATAAAGGCCCTTTAATGAACTCTAAATGTTTGATAATGGCATTAATATCTGACAAGAATGGGGTTTGGGTTCATTTGCTTCTTGAATGAGAAACTGATTACATATCAGAGACTCTCCATTATGTACTAGTGCTGACCAAATTGTAATCTCTTTCCCCATCAACTCTGATAGCTCTTCGCTACCCCCTTCATTACTCTCTGGCTAATGTCCTCCTCAGATAAAGTGCTTTTCATTCCCTCTGCTATTCTTCCTGTCCACTCGTACACATCCTCCCTCCCCATCCTGCCCCTTGCTCTCTCTGCTTGCCTAGGAGGTCCCCTGACCCCCAGAAGAAGAAGAAGCACCTCGACTGGGTGTGAAAACCACTGCGGGGGGGGCTCCCAAGACTAAAACCACAGACGCCCCACATGGGAGATCAAACCGGCCATGTTGGAATGCGAGTTCCCAGATCGGACACCCAGATGCTAATGCTAGTTTCATCAGCTTCTACATGGTTCTGAATGTGACCTTGAGTGCCCCCCTAAATATTATATAAATATCACACAGCCCATAAAAAATGAGGAGGGAACAATGCAGAGTGAGAACACAAACACAGAGGATTGTGGGATACGGGATTTTCAGATGTGACGCAGTCACACGCACGCTACATGCAAACACACAACGATTCATAAACACACTGGTGGATAGCTGAAGGCAGGACCCAGACCCCTGTTTACTCTCGCCCTGGAGGGGTGGGTCAACTCCCAGTGCTTTACCATACAGCTATCTGGTTTTTATGGGCAATTAAGCCCCCGTATGCCTTTTCTCCCATCTAAAGACAGGACCCTACCTTTCCAAGCCATCCACATCTCTGCTTTGAGAAGAGGTGAATGTGTCTTTCACCGTTTTATAACCCAGTTTTTTGGTTCTCAGCTTGGCGGGGGGGGGAGGCTAATACATTAGTGCTGCCTGTTGAGTCAATCAAGGACGATGGAAATTGCCTTTGGGAATGAAGCTGACCCGAGCATGGCAGTAGATCTCCTCAGTGTGTGACAGGCCTGGCTACACCCCCAGACAGGTGTACGGAAAGCACACGCTCACAGTGTGGCATGAGCACGGAGGTTCCCCCATGGTAGAATGGAGATGAGAGAACAAACAGGAGACAGGGTACTGGTTGTGTGCGTATGTGTTTCGGGGGGGTGTGCCTGTGCTGGGGAACGTCAAGGTCCACCTAACTGAGCACCGCTGGTGTTCTGATTGCAGCCCCCGCGTCCTCTGATTGCGCTCTCCTGGGAGCTAATAAGGTTTACCGGACTTTCGCCTCGCTTCTGAGCCAAGCTAGGCCCCCCCCACCCCCACCAACACCACTAGCCCTATCAGCCGACCATGTCCCCAAGTTTATTTCTGTAGCTGCTAAAGGGGACAATCAGCCTCAGAAGCACAAGTGGGTAACATGCAGAGTGGAGCGGACCAAAGGCATTTCAGTGTAAATAAGCCAAAGTTAGCAGTGACGGCTCTGTGCTCATTGATGATTAACGACACCAGGATGATTTATGTGTGCATAATAATGTGATTAATAATAACTATTCATCCCCATTAAGAATGAGGGATGAGCGGAGGCTGTTTTGGGGTGTTCTGATAATGTATGAATGATTCATGAAAGAAATGCGGTTGTGGTTCCCAACCCCTGAGTCTTGTGGTGGAGACGCAGCTTCAGCTATTGATATGTGGTGATAAAACGACAGGATATAGGGACCGCATATTCAGGAACGTGGTGATGCATGGTCAGGCCCGCATTATGATCCTGCCTCCCCAAGACAGCAAGGTCGATTCAGCATTCGACACGGTGGTGCTCCCCCCAAGCAAATCACCGGCGGTCTGGTTTTCCTCCTGGATCGTTTGTTAAGCTTTTTTTTTCCATACCTGTGGTATCTGAGTACCCATCGGTACAGGTGTTATGGGAAGCTGAGGAGTCCAACGGGGAGGGTTGAGAAAAGGAGTAAAATGAAAAGGAGTAGATAAGGCTATAATCACCACCATTTCAGGAAATTAATTTTGCAGTTGAAACAGGTCTGGGAAGGATGATTGTACTGAACGGATTAAAGCAGTGGTCTCTGTCATGCTGATGGATAAGTGTGCCTTTACCCGCGGCAGTTTCCCCACTCTGACCCACACGCTGAGAGCACATCAGTGTCGCCTATGGCCAACTGACATCAGGAGGACACACCCATATGTATTATTGGCTTATAACAACCCTGCTAAGGTATTCAACCAGATGACAAGAAGGTTTTTGTGTTTATTATACATCACTGCTTAAAAACCTGGTTATTACCTGGAATGTACAAAAACTGTATTTCACAAAAAAACCTAGTTATTTTTATCTCTGTCCAATATGTGACACAAAGTTACAAAGACAGTGTCCAATCTTGGTTTATATAGCTAATTAGAACTGGGCGATATGACAATATTATCGGTAATTGACTAAGCGGCGATTATTGCTGTAAGCAAGATAAAAATGTATGATTCGGCTTTCAGTTCAGCCTTCTGACCTACATTTCTGACCTTTAAAAAAATAAAAAAAACACATTGATATTTTTTTTCTCTCCTTTTATGATACGCATCAGTGTATAACATCAGTTATAATGGTGGTATGCTAGGGTTTACCACAAGTTTGTGAACCACTTTTTTAGATGGTTTCAGATGGTCCACGACATGTTTTTAAATCATAATTAAATCTGGCCTGCCCATCGATTGTCCCCTCCCAAATCCCCAGTCGGCAATTTTTAATGCCGGGTATTTAGCAGATTATCTGTACATCGTTTTTTCTCATTATTTCATACTTTTCTTTTGCCAAAAAAAAATAACTGCACCTGTATGTCTGTGTGTGTGGGGTGTGTTGGGACAACTCAATATTATCGTTTATCCCAATACTTTTAAGTTAAAATATCACGCATTATTTTTTCAGATAAAAAAAGTGTATATGTATACATTGGGTTCAGATATATGAAATGGAGGAACAGTGGGGATCATTCTGCAACACAAGCTAAGGTTCAAATTCCAGGCAACACCTTCTGCTGGCCTGCTTGCGGAGTGGGTTAGGCCTTTCCAGGGGCCATGTCCCCCCCCCTTCCAACGGCCAGGCTTACGTGCCCGTTAATCAGCACTCCATCATTTGATCGGAGTCAATGGAAACCCGGGAGAGCTGACAAGCGAGAGGAGTGTTTCAGAATGGCGCAGAAGGCTCCGCTGAAGCGAACCCAAGGGTGAAATTAAACAGAGGAAGAAAGACAGCAGAAAGACAAAGACAAGGGGAAGCTCACGGGCAGATACAGGACCATCTGAGTAAGCGAGTCCTGAAGGGGGCAGGGTTTGTGGTTGCGTCCTGACCTGCAGGGGGGGTGGGAGGGGCTGCCTGCTGTTTTATTCATATGAGCCCCAGTTAATGTTTCACTCATTTAGTCAGAAGTCATTTCCTTTGTGGGGCTGCGGAGCGAGGCTGAGATTTCGGTATCACATCGGTGAGAACCGGGTGAGCCAGACAACAATATCATAGCAGCCCCATCCTTTACAGACATAGCTGAACATCTTATTGATGCATCAAGACCTTGCTGCACATTCCCTAGACTGCAAAAATAACAGTCATTACACCTCTGTTCCCTCTGAGGGGCAGGACATGGTGCATACAGTCGGGGCAAGGTCTGCTCTTAGCATACCCCAGAATGTACCTCTACCTACAGTAGTCCTATTAGCGAGAGAGGGGATTAAGGATTCCATGGTGTCTGCTGGGATTTAAATAAATGGGTCTCTTTAAGACCATTATTCCTTATTCATCTTTGGTAAAGAGGTTCATTTATTTGGCAATTTGCGACGGACAAGCAGGGTCAAGGTGGGGGGGCGGAGTGGGGGGGATTTAAAGCCGCGGCCGGCTCACGTTCGCCGCTAGCTAATGGAGCAGACGAGGCTACTTAGCGAGTAATGAACAGACAAGGGGCCAACTGACCCCACCGTGGTGGGATTGATGACGAGGCACGGGGAAACCTGGGGGTCACGCCCCGCTGCGCCGGCCTCCATCCGTCATCTTTCGCAAGGCACCTGGGAACGTCTGGGCCGCAAGGCGGAAAAACGGGATATGGGAAGTGAGGCGGGTTTGGGGCGTCGCAGAAGAAGGACGGCCCTGGTCTTACGGCGGCATTTCATTACCATTTTTATTTTAACTCACCACTCTTTCACAGAAAGCTGTCAAGGATTGAGAACACAGTGTCCCGCTTTATTTTTCTAATATTTTTATATTTCTAATATTTTAAAACCCAGTGGCTGAATACCCAATGGGCATTTTTTATCTTATTCTTGATGAGGGTATGTCTTTACAGAACAACTCACTAATATTTTTGAGTCTAAATACAGTGTGAATACAGTCTGAATCTCAACAGCACATCACCAGTCTGATGTTAATGGCTCCTGGCCTGTGTTTTAACTGTAATCGGTCAGTTTCCCACATCTGTTTGCTCTGGTGTTATGCTAGTGATAGAAAAGCATCTGACGCGAGGATATGCAGGTTTGTACCATCATTCGGTATATAACCTTCCAAGTTGTGCTTTGCCCTATTAAAAGACAGAGGAGCAACAAA
>JABJVO010000114.1:0-21999 GCA_026770805.1 Boulengeromyrus knoepffleri
GATGATACAGTAGATCTTAAAGTACAGCCTAATTTCTAACTCACCTCTTGGTCCTGCGCGCTGTCCTCATCCTGCCAGAGTTACATCTCTCTCATTGGCCCAACCTGTGAACGCCCCCTCTGCGCTATTGGTTGAATTTCATATCAGTTCTTTTAGGTCTCGGAAGGCGTGGAATACAACTCAGAAAAATGGCGGCATGTGGATTTCGCTTCTAGTTTCTTTTTCATTATTTGCAATATTACCATAATTTAGATGGCGAGTAGTGATTTTTCATAAGTTTACAGAACGTCGATCATAGCTAGACTTGCGTGTTGGATGACTGTGTTGTCGTGTCGCTTATATTGTTTGTAAAATGTTTATTTTTGCTAATTCAGATTCATATTCAGGCTTATAACGGATACGGTTATTTGTAACATTGCTGAAATTAGTTACTTTATAAGAGGCGTTTTAAAATCCGTGAGTATAAAAAATATTTTGCCTTTAGTCTTGATATAGAAAATGATCATTTGTTTTCATTATTTTATTTAAACCCATTTAGCATAATCGTTACGTTGTATTTTGTTTTGCAGGCATTGCACTTAGCGCTTAGCGGCTTGCCTTGGAGATGAATGGCAGAGTGATACCCAACACGCCTTTGGCCGTAGACTTCTGGCAGGTGCGGAAGTGTGGCCACGTACGTCTCTTCTTCCTATCTCATATGCACAGTGACCACACGGTGGGTTTAACATCTACGTGGGCTAACCGACCCATATACTGCTCTCCGATCAGCGCAAAGCTGCTCAAGCTTAAATTGCAGGTGGGTTCCCCTGGGCTATGGATGGGGTTTCTGGCGCTGGTGTCGGGAAACGCCATAACAGCACGAGAAAGTTATTTCAGCAGATCAGTTTCGCTTTGCGGAAAAATGAAATGAAATCACGTTCATTTGTCGATTCTTGAAAAGGTTGCTCCGTATTACATATTTACAAAACAGGTTGAGTCCCACATTACACCTTGAGTATTTTAGTGGTATTCGAACATTTATTAATATGCGCTGGTTAATCATGTCCCCCGTTTTTGTTTAGAAAAATATAAAAATTCGCCGTTATGCCTTGTATTTCAATATAACCTTTTTAGGACGTTTTCTGAAGCCAGAAAGTGCCCTACAAGTAGGGGTATTGTTCCATCAACCTTTTTTCTTGATAAATAAGGTCATAAGTCTATAGAGATTTTAGGGAAAAAAAGTTCTCCATGCACAAACCTGCAGTTTTGGAGAAAAGGGGCTAAAGTTGATTTTAAAAAATACTAATTTGGGGTCTATCTGTGGATCCCCAAAGGGTTAGCTCTCTGGATGGCTAGACGTGAATTAAGATTATGTAGAAATTTATACCTTTGTTAATTTTACACAATAAGTGATTCTTCAGATCTTTTATTTTCATTAATATGTCATGCAATGCATAGAACTGGGATCTCCAACTCAGGTAAATACCAGGAACTGGTGTGGCTCATCATAAGCCAGGTACAATAGAAAGCCTACAGGGCAGCAGCTCATAGTGGACTGGATTTGGAGATCCCTGGTTTACAGAACTTGATATGGTGTTCCAATTAAATTAAATTACGATAAAAAAAATTCTAAAAAGGAACTGTAGCAGTTACTTTGTAACTGCTTTGTTAAATCTCCTTCATTAACTGCGGGATATATCGTGGAGAACTTTTTGTAATAGGATATTAATGTGTAAGGCAGTGTTTCCCAACCCACTCCTCAGGGACCCCAGACAGTCCATATTTTTATTTTCTCCTAGTTCCCAACATACCAATCCAGGTGTTCTGAGTTCTTGATTGGTTAGAAGCTGGGAAGGAGAAAAAATGTGGACTGTCTCGGGTCCCTGAGGACTGGGTTGGGAAACACTGGTGTAAGGTATGCATAAGATCAAAATTTAGCACGAACAAACCTAAACGGTACAGCTCTCTTAATTTTTCCTGGTGTGACATACTTAGCTTGCAATTCAACTTTATTTTACTGTCTATAGTGTAAAATTGTGCACATTATTTAAATGCTTTTAAAAAGTTCACTTTAATATGTGCCTTTTTACAATGTTGATTGAACACTCATATAATAAAATTCTACTCAACTTTACTTGTTGGGCCAGCCATTTGCCAGGTTATTTTTACTCTTGTTGCTCTTTACTGTGTATTGATAATCACCAGTACAAATTTAATTACATTGTAATTTCTGTACTTTTTGTCTAGGTTCCTAAGTTTTATCATTGTTAGTTTGCAGGTTACATTTCACTATATTGATAACCAGCTGTGGCATTTAAAAATTGTTTTTCAGTTTTTCGTATCTATTGAAAGCTTCTTTTACTGCAAATGCCAGCATGTATAAGACAACAGGAAATACCAACGTACCCATTTACAGTTTTTTATGGTCTTTTTTTCCCCCTCAAATCGCTCTAATTGCATCTCTGCTTTTTTACACCATGAGCAGGTGTTCTGAGCGTATAAGACCAACAGTTTTGGATTGTAATGTGACATTAAGGTTTCCTTTTTGCCACTCTGCCAGCTGTTTCACCGCACTAGGTGCAGATGGTGTTCTTGTAATTCAACCTAGTCCAGGGCTGCTGCTATGTCTTGCATCCTTCTGAACCACAGGTAAGAGAAAAATGGATCCATGCTCTGGAAGTGGGCGAGGCACACGAGCTCCCTCTAGATGCCGTGGGGAAGGAGACGCTAACGGTTACGCTCATGGAAGCCAACCACTGTCCCGGGGCAGTCATGTTCCTTTTCCAGGGCTACTTTGGCACTATCCTCTTTACAGGTGAGTGTGCCGGGGGGGGACACCTTCACATTGTTAAGAATTTGTAATGTTTTTCCACAAGCTTGTTATGCTGGATTGTCTGAAAGAAAATACCATAATTCTGTGAAATAAGATGAAGCTTTATTTGCCATTTGCACAAGTACGAGTAGAGTTATGTTGGAATGCTTATTGTTGGATTTTCCATCTTGCTCTCCTGTGGGTGGGCGGACAGCATTTATTGGTCATTTATTTAGTACCCCCGGAACATTTGGGGGCCTTTCTCTAGTACGCCTGGAATATTTGGGGGCCTTGCTCTAATACCCACGGAACGTTTTGGGGCCCTTGCTCTAGTACCCCCAGAATGTTTTGGGGCCCTTGCTCTAGTAACCCTGGAACAAGTTATCAATATCTTAAGAGAATGGAGGACCAGCATATCCTCTGCAATACAAGGTCTGGAACTGCACATGCCAGTCCTGAGATACTTAGTGCTTATAATTAGTTGTACTTTCAGTTCGTATCAGATGCAGCAACTCCATCAGATAGGGTAATACTGCACTGATCCTGGAGGAAAATTCTTTAATAATTGTGGATAAGTTAGTTGCGGTCTGTCAATGCTTGGCTTTGAACAAGAGGTTTTGATTTATTAAAAACAAAGAAAAGGACAGAGAAAGAGAAAAAGAGAAAAAAATACATAGCCATAGGAGTGCTGGTCATGTGTTGTAGGCCGTAGGCCACAATCCACCCATGTGTTGTGCTGTCATTGATGCAAGTGGCCCACGGCCGCAGGGGATTTCCGTTACACGGCAGCCATGCTGCGGCAGCCCAGCCTGATGAACCACATCAGCATCGACGTGCTGTACCTGGACAACACGCACTGTGACCCCACTCGCTCCCTACCTTCCCGCCATCAGGCCACCCAGCAAATCAAGGAGATCATCCGGGCACACGCTGGGCACGATGTGGTCATCGGTGAGATCCCCGCTCCTTTCTGTCTCGGCTGTCCATCCAGTTCTGTTCTGCCTTCCTTCCAAGACCATTCAAGTCCTGTTTTGTTTCCTTTTGTAATAAGTGCAGTCATCTGCTTTTTAAAGATGGGGCAATTATGGGTTCTTATGTTGATTATATTATGTGCAGTGTATGGTGCAGTCAGTAGCCTGTGAGGTCTGACTGTGCCAAGCATGGTTGCTTTGACCCAAGTCCTGCTCTCAACCTAGTGCCAGAATAGGTTTGCCTCTGCAATTAGTGGCCCATATATGCCTATTTATTTGCATGCCCCTACAGGCCTCTATACCTTGGGCAAGGAGACCCTTTTAGTGCAGCTGGCCCTGGAGTTCAGGACTTGGGTGGAGGTGAGTCCCGAACGCATGCGGATTCTACATGTGTTGGACCTGCCTGATGTCTTTACCACTGAGCCTGGCGCCGGTCGCATCCGAGTGGTGGACCATTCTGAAGTATGTGCTGCGAACCTGGTGCTCTGGAACCGGCAGCGGCCCACTATAGCCATTCTGCCCACGGGTCGACCGGTAATCGGCACTCACCCCAGCGTGCATGTTGTGCCCTATTCTGACCACTCCTCCTTCCAAGAGCTGGAGGACTTTGTCTCAGCCCTGCAGCCAGCCTCTTTGGTGCCCATAGTAGGACCCTGTGTGCCTCGGCTCTCTGCTTTAGTGTCGCCCCGCAAGCGATGCCGCCCCACCATTATTCCAGAGTCTGTCCGCCGGGGTATGATCCAGGGACTGGAACAGGAGTCTGCCGTTTGCTCCCGCTTGGCCATAACGGCGCGTCCTGCTGCCAGCGGTGTGGTGTTTGAGTCTCCCCAGAGGGCACAAGCATCCCCCTTCAGATACAAGCCTAGCCCCTCTGATGAACGGGACTCAGATGTGGATGAGGATGGACAAGGTGCTCATTCATCCCTGCACCACACAGTGTCTGAGCTCTGCCCTGGGGACACATGGGTGCCTAATGGCACCGCAGGACTTGTGGATGACTCTGAGATAGCTGAGAGTTTTTTCCTCAGCCAGCTCACTCCAAGTGACTGGATGCTTTACCCTCCAGGCCCCCTGCGGAGCCTAGGCCCATCACTGAAGCCTAAGAGCAGGCAGCCTTCACCCAAAGCTAATGGGTACCATCAGCCGCCAACCATGTCCCCAGAGAGGGGGAGGACAATTCCTGGCTCTCAGGGGGCCCATGGTAGTGTTGACAAAGACCCAATTCCTTCCACCAAACTGCATGACCCAGAGCTGATTCTGTTAGAGGAGCCCTTGACCTTCCTTGATGAAGAGATCCATGGAAGGTTTGAGTGTATTGGGTGTGACTCCATAAACAAGTACCGCCTGGTCCCTTGGAGCACATGTCCAAAAGGATGCAGCACCTTCCACGTTGCTGTGGAGCACTTCCTCATGGCCTGTAGAAATTAGGTTATAGGCTGCTGTCATTCTCCAGGTTCCTCTGTGCTGTGATATAAACCATTGTTGGCCAAATTCTAATTCAGAAAGCTCACCATTTCCACGATCTTTTGGTTCACAGTGGTATAATTCATGTCGGGTCATTCAGGAAGCTCTTAGTGCCAGGAATGTTCCCTCATTTGCGAAGGAGCAGGACATCATCCTCTCTGAATAGTTGTATTGTTTCTCTACATTAATTCATTTGTTTTTTGGAATACAACATGGAAATGTTCAGACACTAACTACCTTCACGTTTTTATGTTAGGTGAAAAACTTTTAGTTGTCCAGGGCACCTGTATTGTTTATGCCTGTAAAATGTATTTAATATTTCTTGTCTTAATAAAGTCTTTGTCCATGTCCTGGAGTCTGAGCTGAATAATTGGTTGTCTGCTTGCCAGCTGTGGCCCTGACTCTTTGTATTATTAATAACATGCATTTTCTAACACTTGCTTGCATTATGAACAGTGACCTTGTCATGGGATTCCACTTATAACATTAGCTTGTTGTCTGAGAGTGCTGGTAATAACTGTCCTTGCTGCTACATAATGACATTTTCTCAAAACAGCCAACGGAAACCTAGTGATAAAGGACCTCAAGCCCAGACCCTTTTCACCAAGAGTGCTAAAAATTCCTGGTATTTCAGTTCTGTTTACGTTTGTACCTGGGCATTCATTGGAAACTCAGCCAAGCTCCACTTCCTTGAGAGACGTGCGCTATTTGCCTTATTAAAATCATCTGCTCTATACTGTCATTTTTGTCCTTTCTTCCTAAGGCTGATCGGTGTCAAAACCAAATGTCAGACTTCACTTTAGGATTAAATGAAAAAGTTACTATTAATGCAGAATACTATACATTTTCTCTCAAGAACATAAGAAATTACAGGAAACTTTATATATACACTTCTGTCAAGTAGTGGCACTGTTACAATCCCAGGTCTAGGTCTAGGGTTAACATTGTTATTATTTTGGGTTAGGACTGAAAACGCCACAGACACCAAAACGTAAGATTAAATTAGAAGATATGCGTTTATTAACGCATGTGGCAAGTAAAGTGACAAATGACAAGGGCAAAAACAATATCTGAATGGCAAGAGGCTATAGGCAGTGTCACAGAAAAGCAATAAGCAAAAGGGTCTAAATAACTTACCTATCCATTTAATCCCCAAAGGAGAACTACTCAACCTTGCTCTAACCAAAAGTACATAGGTTGTGCCTGCCCCTAAACTGGTGTGACTAGACATTCAGTATTTCTACGTGCGGCAAATGTACATGCGCGCACATTCTAAACTGAGCCCCACCACCTTAGGAGTCAGGCACCGGTATCTTGGCTACTGTTACGTGCCGTAAGGGAGATACGTGCCGTAAGTTCAGGGTATGTGCCGTAAGTTCAGGAGGATGCCTACAGGGTTCTTCGGACGTCCTGCCCACTCGCCCATTGGTCAACCGCTCCCTTGACTCCGCCTTCTGGACCTGGCCCCGCCTCCCTTGCCTTCGGAGCAGTTTCCGGTTAGTGAACAGAAGAGGCTGCAGCTTTGTCATTTTGGCTGCCCGCTTCTCGCCTGCTAGCTCGCTCTTCATTCGCTTTGCCTTTGATTGCTCGTGTATGACTGTTTTGTTCTTGATTTCTGATTTTCGCCTCGCCCTTATTGTACTTTCGCCCTGGTTTTGACTGTCTGTTTGGTTTTGAACTTTCGCTTGTACTTCGACTTCGCCTCTTTGATCTCCCCTCTGGATACTGTCACTTCGGCTACACTACCACAATGAGCAATTCGTCATTCAGGATAAAAGTCCTCGCTCTTAAGCCATCACGGTGTAAACGTGTACCAACATCAAGCACATCATACAAACGAGAGAGCATTTGCAGGAATCAAAAGGGAGAGTCAAAACGAGGATCAAGCTTCTACACAGACTTGTGATTGGTGTGTGGTGGTTCAAGTGGTTCTGTAAAGTGCTTTGGGTGTCTAGAGAAACACTAATGAAAATGTACCATTCATAAATTATAATAGAAATATGAAAATGTAAATTTTAACATGATTTTGACAATTCAAGTCTGTTCAATACTTGCATGGACTGGGTGTTGGGCAGGGTCGTGGGGTTCAGAGGCTGTGGGGCATCTGTTGGTTAAGAAAGATTCACTGATCTTGACTTTACCGACGATGGGATCTTCACCGAATGAAGGCCCTAATCAGGGCTCTTGAGAGTCTGAGTGTCTCGGCTTGTGAGTGGCCTGGATAAAATCCAAGATCCAGGCCTTTAATGACCTCTTGGGCACAGGCTGTCAGCAGTGTGTGTCTGCAGAGAGGATGTTGACTGCATCGAGAGGTTCACTTACCTCGGCAATGACATTCATGTCTCTGGTGACTCTTCCTATGAAGTCAGCAGATGGGTTGGGAGAGCATGAGGGGGTCATGAGGTCACTGGAAAGGGGTGTGTGGTGTTCCTGATGTCTTTGTATGAGGACGAAGGTCTAAGTCTTTGGAGTCCTAGTGCTCCCTGTGTTATGGCTGCGAGACATGGATGCTATCCAGTGACCCGAGACAAAGACTGGACTCCTTTGGTACTGTGTCACTTCGGAGAATCCTTGGGTACCGCTGGTTTGACTTTGTGTCGAACGAGCAGTTGCTCAGGGAGTCCCGAATGAGGCACATTACCTGCATCAGTTACGGCACTACGGCCATGTGGCATGATTCCCTGTGAGGGTGATCTGGGTTGCAGGATCCTAATTGCTGAGGCCCAGGCAGCTTAACCAGGCCAAGGGGATGCCCACGTACCACCTGGCAGTTGCAGATAACAGTCATTTCAGGAGAATGGGACTGGACCGCGCATCTGCCTGGAGGGTCGTCAGCCAGGATCCCAAGGTGTTTCCTCATGTGGTGGGTGTGACAACACGCTGCACCAGTGCATGCTCCCTGACCTGCCCTCATTTGAGAATTCTCAAACATGTTTGTAGCTTTTCGGTGATATGCTTGATGCACTTATTTTATAGTGAACATGCTATTTCAAAGATGAAAATATCAGGTAAACATGTTCCTTACATAAGTGGTTTGCAGACTTCTTGTCTGGGAACCCCCCCCCCAAACATGGGCTAAGTCTCATGACCCCTTTTTGATATGAATAAATTGTAAATCATGATAAATTGGGCCATTGGGGGGTATTCGATTATAAAATTTGCCAGTGGATTGCCAACGATAAGACATGCGGTACCTGACACTGACAAAAGATAATATAAAACTTTTTTTTTTTCTTAAGTATTCTCAGAAAATGATCTCACCATTCATCCCAGTTATTGGTCAAACAGTCTGAGAACCACTGCCTCATGGTATTAAATTCATTGATGATGCATCCTCCATACACCACAAGATGGCAGTAGTCTTCCATAGCAACAAGGGCTGCTCCCATAACAGTCTGCACTTCTGAAGGGTTTGCGAAACACTGGCTTACATTCAGAAATAATGCAGATTCCCAAATTTTATCACATTTTATGTTGCAGCGCTGTACTAAGAAAATTTCAATTTATTTTTCCCTCACTAATTTACACTCAATACCCCATAAAGACAAAGTGAAAACTGGATTCATGAAATTTAGGCAAATGTATTACAAATAGAACACTGAAACATCGTATTGACATAAGTATACAGACCCTTTGTTATGAGGCTTGAAATTTAGCTGAAGTGCATCTCATTTCCATTGATCATTTGAGATTTCTGTTGACCGTTGAGAGGATTCTTTACCATGTTTGGAGTCCACCTGTGCTTAACCTAACATGGTTGACATGATTTGGAGAGGAGCACACCTGTCTGTAAAAGGTCTCAGTCGACAATGTATTTCAGAGCAAAAATCAAGCCACGAAGTCAAAGGAATTGTCTGCAGAGCTCAGTGACAGGATTGTGTTGAGGCACAGATCTGGCAAAGGCTACAACAAAATTAGCAGCATTCAAAGTCAAGAGCACAGTGGGTTCCATAATTCTTAAATGGAAGTAGTTTGTAATAAACAAGACCCTTCCTACTGCTGACTGCCCAGCCAAACTAGGAAGTCAAGAAGCCAGGACCTCGGTAGGAGAGGTAACTGCGCATGGACTAATCAGGGGGAAAATGAATTTAAATGTTATTATAAAGCTGAAATAAAATGTGGAATAAATAGGGTCGGTATATTTTTGAATACAGTGAACAGTATGTAATGATTGCATTCTTATGCTAAACTGACATGAGCACTTATTTAACATTGGTTAGGAAATCTGCATTAGGTGTTTTAAGGAATTGTTGAGTTTTCAGGATAGGGGATTTTTTTTTAAAAAAAAGAAATGGCTTAAATCAAACTTGAAATGATTTCAGGAAGCACCTTATTTCAGATATGATGCTTAATTGGATTTAATTTTTGTGTATTCTTGCTTGAGTTAACACCTTAATTATCTCGCCACACCACCAAAATATTTATTTTCCAAATTAGCAATTTAAAATGAATTTTTTTCCTTAGCAATCGATGGATAATTAGTCTTAAATATGTGTGTCTGTGCAGGACTAGTAAATTGTGTAACTACACAGCGGACTGTAGATATCTGTGTAGAAGCGCACACGACTAGTGACCTCTCCAGCACTTGGTGTTAATAGCAACCATGTCTCTGGCACCCTATTGCATCATAGAGGGATTTACTGATTTATTATGAATGGTGAAGGGATTGGAGGACCAGGGCCCAGCAGACTGCCAAGGGGAGAATTCTGAGCGAGTGTGCACATGCACACAGAGGATCGGATGGCCTATGTGTCAGGGTATGCAGCAATAGAAAAAAAAGGTCCCATTTAATCCATCTCGGTACAGTTATAACTTCACCAGTCAAAATCTTTGCCTTTGTTCCTCCCACAGAAGACAGACCTGCGTCTTATTCATCACCTGACTATCACCCAGGCACTGATTTTGCTGGTGTTTCATCTCTTCTTAGGGTTATTACCTTCAAGTTAAATCCACTCCCCCATAAGTCACAAATTTTGATGCGCATTACAACTTAGCTCGTATCTTATATGTACTCTGTGCTCTCTGTGCGTCATACAACATTTGACCTATTTACACTGCTGGGTGGTGCCATGGCTCATGCTATGATTCACTGGGAGAGGCTTGGGTCTCACTGGCAAGCCGCACTGGATCAAGTGTATGAATGGATGTTACTTCAGTCATTCAGGGTTAATATTCCACTAAAGGCTCTAGGGGCTTTTTCCCTTCCTGAAGCATTTAACCTGACAGAGCAGCAGCTGGCTTTTCCTGTGGGAGTGATACTCTTTTTGGAGAGGCACCTCCTGCAGAGTCTGATTGAAAGAAATAACACCTGAGGTATAGCCCACCCCCCTTGCAGGACCCCCCGTCCTCCTTCACCTGAGGTATAGCCCACTGCCCCAGCAGGAACCCCCTTCCTACTCCACCCGACTTGGGGTTCATGCTGTTTGCACTGCTGTGCTTCAGAATACCCTGAGTAAAAAGAAAAAACTGAATGCAGTTGAAATTTCCTCCCACCCCCAGTCGTTTTCTGCCATTGCTTCCTCAGGGCTAATGATAGATTCTGCCCAAGTGCATTATGGGAAGGGGGCTTGCTTGACATCTTCTGTGGTCATGTTGGCCCCATGTAAGCCAAATGTGTGGTCTCAGGTATAAGTGGGCCATTGCATTCCAAGCCTTGCATTACATGTTTTTAAATGCACTCCGTGAAGGCGAGCTGCCCCACGTGCCCCATCATTTTTTACCTCTGCAGCATGTGTTTAAAAAAATTATTCATATAATGCATGATTTGCCATGTATCAACTTTGACTTTATTTCCTTAATATTCTTTTTTTAGGATTAGTTTGTCTGCACTTTACTTTTTATCTTAAACATTCATTTTCTACAAACCCTGGAAGCACTTAGCTTAATGAAGGGAAAAACCTTGATGAGGTGCCAGTTCATCACAGGGCACATTCTCACATTAATAGGCACATGCCAGGTGCAGGAAGTGAACCCACAGCCTTCAAGGTGTAACGCTATCAGGCTATACAGTGTGCTATAGCATGGCACCGTGAAACCCAAAAATTCATCAAAAGATTTTGATTTAAAAATATGTCAGACTATGCCCTAAAACTAAAAGAACACCTGTTGTGCATAAGTGAAAGTTCCCCTCTGGGTCTCAGAGCTGAAAATCGCTGCTGGCTGTAATGACAGTGATTCATCGACAGGTCCCTCGTAACCCTAACCCTTACCCACTGGACCTTTGTCGGCTCCAGTCCTAAACATCAAATCAGGTTCACTACAATGGGGTGGAGGTTTGTATATCTATACTCACACACAGCATGACTGTGAGGCAGGGTTGGCAACTGTCACGCATCTGACGTGACCCTAATGCTTTCAGACTCTCACACTTGCGCAAGAAATCTTACAGCAAAAAGCTAATTTTACATTATAAATGTAAAATTAGCTACATCAAAAGCACTGGGGTAGTTTGCAAACTCTACAGACTATTTACAAGGTAATACAATGGCAGAGGGCTTCCCTAAAAGTTGGTTAAAGTAGCACCCTTTTTTAAACCAGGGGCTGAATGCATTTCGGTCAAGGACCTTGACTGGTATTCAGCACAAAGACTTTTAAGCAAGGCATCTAATCTCTCTGAAGATGCAGTACCCTTTTATAGCCAACATGATCTTTATAAAACTAAACTTTATAAACATCCATCTATCCATCTATCCATCCATCTATCTAATCTGACATATGCACATATTTCCTGGCTCCCTAAGGTTTCTTCAAGCCTGGAATGTTGGGCCGTTACCTAGGACAGTGCATGACTGGTGACACTACTCACTATGAGGTGAGTGCATGGTCAGTGTTAGTTGTCAGTTTGATGCTGGAGCTCCCAGGAAAAGCCCTTTTACTCTGTAAGGTGGAAAAACTTCAGGGACACAACAAAAACTGACACTTGGCTACCCAGATGGTCATTGGTTAAAAGTGTCTTGGACAGGGATTGCATCTTCTTCCAGTTGCTCAGACACCCTCCTTAATGTCACACTAGAGCCTTGGACAATGACTACAACAACCATCACAGACTTAAGCATCTATCAGCACCCTGTTCAACAACTTCTGTTACTCCAGGTCTGTTCTGATGCCTTGTTGATAGTATGACTTGAGCATGGATTTATGGTTTAATAAGAGTCTATTCTACAGCGTAATGAGTGTTATGCTGGGGTTTAATGATGGTTTGATCAGGGTTTTATTGCTTGGCATAATAGGAGTTTAATGCTTGGCTTTAATGCTAGAGTGTAATGCAAGTTAGATGCCAGGGTTTAGTGGCAGGGTTTAATAAGGGTGTAATAAAAGGGTTTAATGAGGGTTCAGAACCTCCTTGGGTCTTCATCAGCTGAACAATTATGTTGGCTTATAGCCCATCACAAACACACATGGTCTGCCTTTGTACAATTCACCAACACACACAGAGACGTTTGAATATAAACAGGAGCTCCCTTACATCTCCTCTGTATTCTCCTACTGTTTAACCCATTTTCCCAACACAATACCATCCCAATCAGAGCCAAAAAAATGCAAATTAATATGGGATTCTGATTATTTACAATTAATGACTTTGTTTTCTATCTAATGAAATAATGTCTTTTATAAAAGAAGCAATTCTTTCACAAATGGACTTTAAAACATCAATAATAAAAACACACCTGGTGACATGCATCTAGGGGAATCAACACTGCATACAGTAAGTAGTTGCAGACAGCGATGACTAATAGCTCAGCCTAAATGGCCACTGTAGCTGCTGCTTCTACTGTAAATACCATGATGTGCATCATTTTCTTCACAGCAAACTGAATGAAGTAATATGAACTTTTGTCTTTTAAATAAATGATGTCTATATCTGATCCTCATCTCAGGGAAGTTTTAGGGAATCCATTTTTAACACGTGCATCTCAGAATTTCCTGCTTTATGTTATAGTGAAACACAGTATATTAAAATAATATGATGGCATGCCCCAGTGATCTTATATGTATGAGGTTCCTACTAATGACAGCTAGTTATGCTATGTGTCCTGGTTTTAAGTAGTTACATTTTAAAGCCATGATGTTTTACTTTTCTATGTCTAATGGCAAAGGTGCAGTCTTCAGAAGTGAGTCCTTTATTCTTTACTTTCAGTAACATGTAGATGATTTGGTTCCTGGAGTCTTGTGCAGGTGAGCAGTAATACAAGTGAATACAATAAAGAGGGCAGCAGAGACAGTAGCTATTACATTTTGAGTGCTAATCTATTCATGGGAAAACTATGAAAACAAAACTATCAGAAATGCAGTAATGTGCAGTAACAATAAACTGGCATAGACTTGGCTAATAAGCAGTGTGGATGCCTGCTAATAACAAGTCTATTTCTATGAAGAGCACTCACCAGCGGCCAAGACCTGAACAGGCACTGCTCTCTCTGCCCGCCAAGACTGCAGTTTCACGGCTTTCAATAGATATGCTGTTTTTGAACATTTATATCTAGAGAGACCCCAAGGTCACATCCATGAATCTGGAGCAACTTTCACTGCCTTGCAGGCTCTGCCTCTCCTTCCCCACCTGGCTGAGTTCACTGCTTTCTCAAAGTGCCCTGACTGGCCATGTAAATCATCTGGGCAGAGAAGAAAGTTTGCTGTGGGACTACAGGTCACTGAATGTTTCATGCTGTAGGCTGGAATTAAGACTTTCAGGCTAAACCTTAAAGCCTTTGCACAGACCCTTTGGAAAGACACATCCTAAAAGAGTTGAATTGAATTGAATCTTTAGTCCCCTTTGCCTCTGGGAATATAATTTGTTACACATGGAGTGTAATTCCTTTTGCACTGATTCTTACTCCCATCAATAGCAAAAATGTTATAACATTGAACTGGCAAGATTATCAAACTGGCACGGTATGTCTTGTCATGGCCTGTATTGTATTGTCTTTGAAAACCCACTTTTACAGTAGAAGCTCATGAGTGGCCCCCAACCAGTCATACCAGGTGTATTTGCATTCGCTTGTTATTACCCACTACCCTGAGTTATATCTCTAATGGCCTTTTTATTTTCACTCTCTTTATTGTTTCTTAAAGATTTTTGGTTATAACTGCAAAAATGATTGTAGTTACCCGATTTACCTGTGAGCCCCCATGCCGGAAGCTTCTGCTGCGTCCCTTCTTTCTCACCAGTGCAGATTTCTGGCTTTAATGAGATGCTTTGCTGGTAAGTCCCACAGCTCGCTAGGGAAATTCTCGCTGCTGCTGTGCCGTAAAGCAAACGTCACGCTGACTGCACTGCTCTCTTTGCCAACATGGTCAAACAATAAGGAAGAAAGACAAAGGTACAGAGAGCAAGAGGAAACAGCAAGTTTGGACATGGGGATTTTACATAAGTGGAAGGCTTCAGGTCTTTACCACAGCCATTGAAAATGTGATGCTCCACATTATGGAGGCGTTTATCTTTGATGACTCAATTACTCTTTACTTGGCAGGCTGTTCAACATTATTTTGTAGCTGTGGTTCTTTTATTACTCCTGAAAGACATTTTCTAAAATTACAGTGTAGTTTAAGATTTTTCTGGAAAGTCATTATTGGACTCTAGAGGTGTAAAACTGTTGTTGAAGATACTGGTTCATACATTTTCCAGGGTCCATACTTGGTGGTGGGTGCTTATGGCGATCAGCTGGTCCCATTTTAGGCACTTCAGACACTCATGGTACATCATACTGCTGACCGAGGATTTTGACACCTTAATTTGTGTATCCTCCATAAGGGGGTGTCCTAAAGGTTATTCCAGGCAGGGGATAATAGGATGCCATTCCATTACAGGAGAACATGAAGCAGGGTATAAATCCTCAATGCTGGAGGTGATAGTGCTACCACTGCACCAGCACAACTTAAATAGCAATTAAGAAAATTAGCACAGGGGGTAAACTGAGCGTGAAGCAGGAGCCAGGTGTCGGGGAAAATGGGAGGAAAGGCAAGCTTCTCCAAGTAAAAAGCAATGACTTTTCCCACAGTAATGTGTCTTTGACTCTGTTTATCTTTCTTTGTGGAACATTTTCAGTCTTTGTATTGCCTTTGAATAGCAGGTGGCCAAACATGATCTGGGTGTTGAATAGCAAATGTAAAGCAGCATGTTTAATAAATCAGAGGTCAAAGATGCAGCTTGCCTAACGTGCACCTTTGTGGGCACAAGAGTAATGAAGGCCTCCCTGAGTATTCCTGTAATGTTTGTGAGTCTAAGGTTTTATAGATTATGTCGGGTAACTACAGACTGGTAGACAATGGTAAAAAAGGGAGCCAGAGCAGAGCATACTGGCTAATTGATGAGGGTCCAGTAAGACAGGATCTCAGAAAGGAGGAGTGGGTCTCTCCAGGCATTGAGGCTTGCTGTTTTTCATTACAATGGGCTGGTGATCTGCTCTGCTGTACCTTGTAGAGTTCCCATCCTGGTCCAAAAGCTGAAGTGCAGGTACACTGCCCAGGTGCTACCTGCCCCAGTGCACTGACAGAACCACATCCTGGGTGTGGGGGTCAGCGGGAGGGCTGCCCTGCCGAATGAAGACCAGGCATTCCCACCAAGCCCCCAAAGGCCATCACTTTTTGTCTTATTCTGTTTAATCCTTTCCATCCCACAGACAGCTTTAAGAATTAATCTGGGAAACAAGTATTGATTGACTTAACTGCCTATTTAGCAGAAGTTCCAAGGACATACCCTTAAAGAAACGTTGCTGGGAAAAAATTAAGGAATCTGTCAATAGTTCTTATGCAAACCAAAAAAAAGTATCTATAGTACTGGAACTTAGTTATAGATTCTTTAAAGGAGTTGCTGTGCTCTTTGAATGAACTGGAGTGTTAATCACTCCCATGAGTAATACTTAAAGGGTGATGCGACGGTCCACTGAGAATCCGTCACGCACCAGCAGCAGGTGATCAGCGTCACGGACCAGCAGGGGGTAATCAGCATCACGCAAGCTGGCGGTAAGAGTGGCTTCCTTGCAGTCAGTCATCCAATAAGATGAGGCTGGCAAACAACAGTTGCCCCAATCAGGAGACATAACTATATTCCTCAGCAAAGGCTTGAAGCCCATGCTGGGAAGAGGGTAAGGGAGAAAGGGAATGGCAACCCAGGCGCATGCAGTCTCTGCCGGATGTGCATGCAGTCAGTACCATCTGTGCTTGCAGTCCCTGCCAGCTCTGTATGCAGACCCTGCCAGCTGTCTAGATGCAGTCCATATGAGCTGTGTATGCAGTTCCTGCCAGCTGTGTATGCAGTTCCTGCCAGCTGTGTATGCAGTCCCTGCCAGCACTTTATGCAGACCCTGCCAGCTGTCTATGCAGTCTCTACAAGCTGTGTATGCAGACCCTGCCAGCTGTCTATGCAGTCTCTACAAGCTGTGTATGCAGTCCCAGCCAGCTGTGTATGCAGTCTCTACAAGCTGTGTATGCAGTCCCTGCCAGCTGTGTATGCAGTCTTTGCCAGCACTTTATGCAGACTCACTGAAGGATCTGGACCCGGACTTGTGCCTGTTTGAGAGAAGAGGCCCCCCTCCAGAATGCATATTTGTATAGTTCTCCACATCACCTAATTTAACCTCACCCCCAGAGGCATTTGCCTGTTCCCTTGTCCACTGTGCCCCCTTGCCTGTGTAACACAACCCATGGCACCGGTTGTATTTTTAACTTTCTATAAAAACCTGAAGAAGAGGGCAGCATAGTTAACAGGGAATTATGGTTTTATAAAACATTTTACATTTTTAACTGAGCTATAACCAAAACACACATTCACTCTCTTCAAAACTGAGACAACCTCAGTTTTGAAGTGGGTCTTATAGGACACGTATGTGTATGAGGAACATCTGAATCATGTTTAGCCTTTTGCTGCGTATTTTAGCGAGCACCAGGGGAATGCAGTTCTGCAGAATGGGGGGGGGGGGGTCACAAACAATCTGACAGAACTTGCTGAATTTGGCATGGGTACCATTTGGGGTCAATTTCATCCATGACCTTCTCTCTCTCTCTCTCTCTCTCTCTCACACACACACACACATACACACTTCTTCATTCTTTATTTATCTGTAATGTGATAGGGATATATGAAGTGTGCCATGATTCTGTATAGCTGAAGTGTTACAATCTATTATTTAGTAGAGTAAGTATTAATTAGAAGCTTAGACCATGGAAAAGTTCACAGAGAAAGGATTCTTTCTTATGTAGATTTCCATGTTTAATGCCATAAAAACAGAACATTTCTTTAAGAAAATCCACCTCTTTAGCTTTTGCAAAAGGAGTCTTTTATTAATTTTCATTTAAGGCAATCCAATACAAAGAATTTCACATTGCACTGTATAACAATGATTATTTACGTCTGATCTAACGAATGAATGAATCATGCAAATAGGATACCAGGGTAAGCTGAAGAACTGGGAGAACAATGGGAAAAACACTAGTGCCTGTACGAGCTGCATGCTTGGCAATGGCAACTGTCTGTTAGAAGGATCTTGTCAGAAACAAAAGAGATGACTGGTGAGTGTTAAGGGCTATCAGCCAACTAACACTGACATACACACTGTCCACATGGGAACACGTATGCTACACGTGTTGGGCGCTTGGGGTGTTAAAGGCTACGTATGTCTCAGCAGGTGCAGACTGCCATGTAAACGTTTTCCACGAGACAGGGTCTGTCATGTCCCATGAGAGACAATGTTTTTTTCTTTTTATAAGAAACCAATTGTACCAAGTATACAACTTCAGTTTTTACTTGACAAAACAAACTGTTTCCTTAGTATTGATAGTGACAACAGAACAGAAGATACAAACAGCTACTAGTTTACAATATATAACCTTTGTCCTGGGTCTAAACTAGGAGAACCAGAAAATACCAAACATTAAAAATATATGAGTTACTTAATTCACATATCACTATTTTTAAATTATGAAGACCTGTGTGCTTTTACTGGCCCCAAGAAATATTTGTTCATTGCTGCAGCAAAAATTGACCATGTGTGTTACATAGCCCACCTGAATGAAAATGTGCTCCAAGGCTACAAGAGAAATCCACGGCATCTTTGATCCCTTCAATTGCACATCTGTAAATGTTGGCCTTTATTCCTTTGCCATTTCTTAGTAAACTTTACCCAGATGTAGCCTAGTGAAAATGATTGTGATTGTGTGATGAGCTCCCGCAGAAAATGGAAGGTTTCACATGGCAGGAGGATTAACAATAGCAAAATTTTAAAGAGCTGTAGTTGTATTAACTTAACTGACAAAAGAGTGATACATAGCACTCCATCTATAAAAGTGCAAGCTAAAAGTAACAGTCCACCTAGGTGCTAAAAGGAGGAGAATATATCTCTCAGAAATTCTGAGATACCTTCCAGGATGCTCAGATTTCTTTTACATTGAGTCAAGACAAGATCAACAGCTGTCCAAACAGCCATACTGTCTGCTTAGATGGGCCTCTCTGCCATTAGCTAGCAAGGCTGCTGCTATCCCAGTTAAGTAAGCAAAACTGCACTGACATCTGCTGAAAGCTGGTGAGGCTATTTGGGACAAAAGAGTAGAAAAATCCACACCATGGCATCTCTTTTTCCTAGTAGACTGTTACATCAGTTGTTTTATAGGTTTAGGAAGGCATGGCAACCAAGACGTGGGGGTCTCTAAAGGCACTTTTCCACTGCACCAGGTATCATACTTTTGGTACAGTACTTTCAGTACTTTCCCTTTTCCATTGACTTCTGGTTGGGTCCCAGTACCTAAAGTGTCAAACCAGTCTAGCAGTGATTACCTTGGAGAACGCATGCAGCACTCATGCAAAAGCAGCAGAGGTAAACTTCTGTTTAACTGATCTGTTAAACATATAGTAGACAATCTTGGAAAAAGAACCATTAAAATTGTCAAGTTTGGCAAGTTTTGTTTCCTGTGACAGAGTAAAGATTTCCCCCATCTGACTGTCCCAGTCCTCGCGATGTAAGAACTGCATATGCATAACATGCAATGTTGGTATTAATATCGCATATCGTTCAGCCCTATAAAATACTACAGCCATTTTTCAAATTCAGTACAAAATACCCCACCTGGTGGTGTGATGTCATTCAGGGCCGGTACCAGTTTTTACATCAGTGGAAAACCAAAACCTTGAAATACCGTACTTTTGGTAGTTTTTTGAAGCACCAAAAGTACGGTACCTGGTGAGGTGGAAAAGTGCCCTAGAAGCAGCTAATGATACGAGGAGCTCAGATTCTCATTAGCTGGCTAGGAGCCCTATTCTTGGACTGTGGGCCATGCTTAATATGAAATCTTCAAGTAAATGATCTGTCCATCTTGCATATTGCTTATCCAGGTTTGGGTTGTGGTAGGCCTGGAGCCTATGGTACAGGGTGCGTGGGATGGGACACCCTGGATGGGATGGCAATCGTAAAACAGTGCTGCATAAATCAGTAAAACAGTAAATTGCTTTGAATTAAAGTGATGATTATTGAACAGTTGTAAGTCAATTTTTGAGGGATTCTTGCAGAAATATCGTGTTTGTTCTTCTAAAAGGAGAGCTGGGCCAGCACCATTTGTGCTGTGGGCCAGAGGTTACGGCTAGCATTGGTGTTAAATAAGAGGTTCACGGATAATAAAAGAAAAAAACAAGCAATTAACGTTCTTTGCTTTAAGGTTAATGACTGATTAAAATTCCAGATGCATGCTCTCTGGATTGCTTAAGAATCTCACACAGATGTCACATATCAGGAATAGCACCAGAAAAAGACCAAAACCAACAACCACCACAGCAAGAAAGCTATCGTCTAAACTGCTAATAGTCACAGCAATGAGAGCTGGTGCATTTTTTCTTAAAACTTTTATGCTATGAACAATACCCCAGAATGAGGGAATATGGATATGATGTACATTTCTGAAAGAGTGTGGCCTGATGGTCAGGGAAGCACACTTGTAATCGAAAGACTGCAGGTTCGAATCCCTGACCTGCAAGGTACCACTGAGGTACCCTGAGCAAGGTCCCGCCCCCAAGCACTGCTCCCCAGGTGCTGAATTAGCGGCTCCCTGCTATGCAACGATGTCACATATGGGTTAAATGCAGAGGACACGTTTCGCTGGTGTACACTGTGTGCTGTGGTATGTCATCAATGAATAATCACTTCACCTTAGAGCTAAACAGAAACTTTATGCAGCTTGGAACTTAGAACATTATATGGTTGGATTTAAAGAGATCACCTTCTGACCCGACTGAGGCAGCTGACATGAGAGCCCAAAGCCTTCCACAGCAAGGTTCAACCCATTTAGGCAATAGGAGGCGCTCTGTGCAGTCTCCTACACACATCTTGGTGAATGGAGGTCCTCACAAATATAACTGAATCCCTGAGTCCTGAAACCCAATTTTGGTATCTCGGATTACAATGGCCTTTTTAGGGTTTGGTTCAAATTGAGATTTTCAGACAATAGCATATCTTTTTTTACTTACTGTTTTTTGTGTATGAAATAATTTTATTTATAAATAAATATTTATATGAAAGTGCATTTGCATATTTTATGTTATATTACTATACTATAAAGCACTGTTGCTATACTGGTGTCCTGGGTCTTTTTGTAAACAGTTGTACCTAAAATGTGTTTACATATCACTTTGCACTTTTGTACATTTGTACTTAAAGCAAAAAGCCAAATCGACAAATCCTTTAGCTAACCGATTAAATATACACTTTGGTAAGAGCTCATTTTACTGAGGTCATCAGGCTGTCATACAGCATAACTAATGTATGGAAGATAAAGAAAAATGAACAATGGTGCTAGAGCCTGCTGCTGAATGAAGAGAAAATAACTGCAAGATAATTAACTTAAATTTGTTCAGTAAAACATCAAGGATATTTTATAGAACAATTGTGGTGTAAAGATAATGCTGCTGATATTTTATCTGGGTTAGGCTGGAAGAAAGAGATTATGAAAATTTAAAAAACAATAAGAAGAACCAGGAGAGCTAAGCTGAGCTGAGAAGAACTCAGCAGTGATCCAGCTTTAGAGGTGGGTGCAGTGAGATTCTCTGTCAGTGAGGGCTCCATGTGATGGTGCAGTGTGACGGTGCAGTGCGATGGTACAGGGCAGTTATGGGGAGAAGCTGGGGTGCTAAGGAGGGATGATTGTTACACACATGACAGGTTAGTTACAGGTTTCAGAGCCATCAGCTGCCTCGTGGAAATCTACCATGACATTTTTTAGGGAAAAAAGAAACCTACGCTTGGGGAGATTTACACTTGATGAAATTCACTCACTGCAATTCACGCTTGGTTAAATTCATGCTTGATGGAATTCAATTAAGGGCGAAATGGTAGAGTGAGGACCGCCTTGCTGCGTATTCAATCCATCTGCTTCTCAGGCCGGACTCTGTCAAAGAGCTTAATACTGATCTGGTGGTGAAGTCATCTGCTTGTTGATAACAGACCCATAACCCTAAAACCCCTGTTCCCCCCCCATTTCAGCTTAGCTGTTACCACACTGCCTTTTACGTTTTATTTCAGTAAATAAACATCTCTGATAATAACCCTTTTACATAAAATGCCCCTAAAGTCTGTATCCCAGGCCAGCATTTGCTGGTCCTTTGTTATTAGATGATCCCATTTTCTGCAAGGTGACTTACAAGCAATCCATTTAGAGAGGTAGATATTTAACTCTTGAGTGTCCATGCAATTAAAACATTTCTTTTAACCATAGCCTCACACAACTGCGCCCCACGCCCCCCCCCCCCCCCCCCCCCCCCCCACCCCCCCCCCCGCCCCCCCCCCCACACCCACCCGC
>JABJVO010000114.1:107041-126563 GCA_026770805.1 Boulengeromyrus knoepffleri
ATATGTGACATCGTGACATAGCAGGGGGCAGCTAATTCAGCGCCCGGGGAGCAGTGCTTGGGGGCGGTTACCTTCCTAAGGGTACCTCAGTGGTTCCTTACTGGTCGGGGATTCGAACCTGCAGTCTTTCAATTACTAGTGCGCTTCCCTAACCATTAAGCCACCACTGCCCACAATGCAGAGAACAAGGAACAGGGAAAGCCAATCAGGACAGCAAAGCCCAACCCCTACTGACACAAACAAATGCCTGTCAGTGATTTCTGCTTTTGAAGAAACCGGATTATGTCACTAAAGCACTGACTTATCACTGATAATTTGCCACTTTGTGAATTTTTTATTCAATGCAAAAAACTGCATGTCTGTTTTAACTGGTGTTGTCATTGTTAGCCATCATTTTCCCCTGCCTTGCTATAAAATAATGAATGATATGAAATCAATAGATAAATAGAAGATAATAAAGCTTCCGATATCAGCAAAGTGCATGAAAGCAGCCTGTGTGTGTGTGTGTGTGTGTGAGTGAGGATCCATTCGCCTATAAAGGACACACTTTGAAATGCAACCAGAGATGTTACAGATGCTGAGTTACATTAGAGTCCTTTTATTTTTTAAAGCTCCATACAATGACTTGTATAACCACACTCTTGAATTTTAACTGACACATTTTAAGCACTTCATTCATCCTTCCACTTTCCACACCTGTTAGTCCCACGCAGGGTTACCTGAGTCTAACCTGGAAGAGACAGGTGCAAAGCAGGGAATAACCGGGGGTGGGGCATCGACCTATTGCAGGGCACACACACCATTTGACACCGACAGACACTTTGGCAACTCCACTTCACCTTAGCATGCTTTTTGGACTGTGGGGGGAAACTGGAGTACCGAGAGGAAACCCCATGACGACACGGGGAGAACATGCAAACACACATGCAACGGTAGCTGAGACTTGAATGCTGGTCCCAGAGGTGTAATGCGCTGCCCACATTTAAGACACGCCTTTTAGCAAAATAAAAGTTTCAAATTTCCAAAACTCACTCAGTCCCTGGGATACAATTTTGAGAGAATTTCTGTGGACAGAGCAAGTTTTGGTCTTCAATCCTGTAACACATGCTGAAGACACCTGACTGTAGGGCATTGGTGATCTCATCTCAAACGCAACTAAAATGGACTGAGTGAGTTTTGGAAATTTGAGGTTCAATTTTAAATTCTTAAAGTTTGAATTTAAAAAGGGTTGTGGCTCCGTGTGGATGTCTCCTCTGAATATTCTAGTTCTAATTTAAAAAGGACACATTTAGGTGACTTGCCCCCTGACGGTCCCACGCGACTGTGTGCCCTCTGAGTGCCCCCTGACGGTCCCCCCCGACTGTGTGCCCCCTGACGGTTCCCTGCATTCTCACCTCAAACTCTACTAGATAAGCATAATAAAACACAGACAAAAATCTTAAGGAAAGCAAATAAATGAAGACCCTAAAGCCTTATTTTTGAATTTCTTATTTTGAACACCCTTGCATGCCAGCAACACTGTTTATCAAAACCATTTCGTTTGTATTGAAAAACGCCTTCAGATCAAAGACATGTTTTTTGAGTGTATTTGCTTAGAAGATGATTTTTGAGAATGGATCTGCAGTAGATGAGATGCTGGCATTGGCCTTGAGAAATAAATGAAAAGGTCTCCATAAATAAAAAATGAATCACGCTAACAGGTCTGGACAATTCTCATAGCAGGAGGAATATCGTTGTTGCTGCGGGATTTGGCACATCTTATAATCAGCAACCAACCTGTGATTCTACACATCTGAAAACAGAAATACAATTTAAAAAGAAGCCCAGCATGATAATTACAGCATTTTAACATGTGTGCACTTGCAGAAACACGCACAACAGCTAAAAGTGAGCTCCAAACTAGCTAACTGACTGATTTCCATTATGTTTTTCCTCCCATTGACAATTTTTTCAATCCCAGTACAAATTAAAAAAAAATCACCTTTTCCTTCTGTGACCTGTTCCAAACTCAGTATCTGTCATGTCCCGCATACGCATTCTTAACCCTCTTGCCTATGCAAGCTAGGACAGTAATTTGCAAAAGAAAGGAGACCAAATGAAACTATTCACTTTCCAGCATAAACTATGATGTTGAACAGGAGGCCACAAATGCATTATGAAAGCTCCCCCTGGCTCCTGAGATGGACACCGAGCTCAGACCCTCAACTACTGCAGCAGGTCTGCTTCTTAAACTGCCCTCACACAACTCAGCGGTTAACGGTCACACACCATTGCGGCATTCTCTGCTATCAGAACAAAACAAGTCTGCTTGTACGGATGGAGACGTGTCTCCCCACCCAAACAATAACCCCTCCATCCCTCCTCCTCTCCACCTACCACTACCAGTGTGCCATCAGCTCACCTCAATACAGGTAAAGTGCTCAAAAAGGGTACTTTATTCCACGTTTATTGCTTTTGTATGTGTGTATTAGCTTTATATTGATTGTCAATGCTTTTTATCATTAGTCAGGTAGGCAGATAGATTTAAATAGGTTTCAATTTCTGAGTCTGGAATGGATTAAATTCATTTACATTATTTCTTACTGGGAGATTCAACTTGGACCTCAACCAAATCACAATTCGACCAGCTTTCTAGAATGAATTAAGTTTGTGTTCCAAGGTACCACTGTAATAAGCTTCTGCATATTAAGCTGTATGTGCATAAATGGTTAGCCATGTTGATATGCTAAAATGGTCCATGATATTAATTCAGCATATTCACTTTTAGATTACCTCTTTTTTTAGATTTTTTCCTAATGAATGTGGTTGCTAAGCACCATAGGGTCCATTATGGAATTTTAACCACTAGTCTGACCACTGCTTTTGACGCCTTAACTGGGAAGTTGATCTCAAAACCACAGAGAGCAACAGTCCTATTTTGGGATTGCTCAGGGTGAATATAAATGTTTCACAGCATCCTCCTCACATTCTTTTGTTTTTATTCTGAGAAGAACCACTGAGCTTGGCTGCGAACAGGAGCTTAAACAACCCTTGAGTTATTGGTGTGCTGATAACTGACGAGGCAAATGGGAAGAGCCAGCCAACGTAGGAGGGACAGGTGCTTCCCACAGCTATGCTTCCTGACACCGAAAACAGGCCCCCAGCTCTTTCTGACTTCAAGGATCATTTCTCAGAACTCAATGCTGCCTAAAAGTATTTTAATACCACTATTCCTAAGCTGAAATCAAACATGGTGTTAATCGTTTCACAAATCCCAATAGTGATTAACTATAAATCATTGACAATATTTTTTCTGTTTAAAGTTCTTTCCTTTTACCTTCCTTCCAGTTGTTACATTCTAAAGCTCTAATCTTTCAATTTTTTATTATTTCACTTGGCTATATAGGCAAATTTTCTTAGCATCACAAAGGACAATGTTCAGAGCAAACACAAGGCTATATCCAGCAGGAAAACAATATCAGTATTATTCTCGTTAATTACATAACTAATTAGACATAGCACTGGAAAAATGATTTTATCTTTTATCCTCTAATTTTTTGTAGCAATGTAATTAATTGTTCTCTAGCCCCAGGGGACGTATTTCATTAGACAAAAGTATTCAATAATCTGTAGTTATCAAGCATAACAGTTTTCTGGCTGTCAGGTAACACTGCCTTTATATCTCACCTTATTTTTGGTATGAACTAGATACAGCAGGAGAGATTATACACACAATGGGTATATCATCAGTGAACCAGCAGGTAGTGTGCATCCTATGTACTGCAGAAACTGGCAAAAGATGAAAAATGTTGTACTTCCAAAAGGATGAATTTAAGAGCTACATTCTACAGACTTGGACTGCCTGGTTCATGTTACCTAGGAGGAGACCTTCTCTGTAAACTACCACCTTCCATCAGGTTATCACCATTGCTGGGACTCACACTAATGCATTAGTGAATCTGTAAGGGATGCCATTACTAACTCTGCTTTTCCAGTACCACTGTTTTGACTCCCTTTTTTGAAATAGCCATACAACCAAGTCTAAAGTCCAAGTCCAGTAACTGAATTGTCATAGTTACACAGCACAGTATCCATCATCCCTAAATTCCTTTCCAGGGGGACATACATTGTTGTGATAAGTGCAGAAACTGCAAACAGAAAAAATACATAATGCTGAAGTGTGGCAGTGACAAAGAACATGCTATGAGGGTTATTAATCCTTATAAGTGCATTAGTGCTATTTCTTTAATTAGGAGGTGGGCTGCTGTCATAAGCTATAATTAGCGAGGCCGGCAGCACTCTTCTTCACCCTGTTCCCGGTGCCTGTTGTGAAAGTCTAAATCCTTCTTTTAATGCCTGCAGTTCCAGTCACATGACTTCTCAGCTAATCAAATGGCATTTGGCAAAACCATATGGCTTCTCTTCTACCTTCAAAAGTTACTGTCCCATTTGTGTTTAGTGCAGTGGGAGGATAAAACCAGGATGGCAGGGAAGGTGGCCTAAACAGAGGCTCTGCGAAGAACACTTACAGGCTTCTCCAAACAGCTGGGCCATGAATTATTCATCATGGAGTCTGTCTTCTGCAGACGGGGGAGCACCCAAACTTCCTCTGGCTTAGCAGACCTGCTCAGGGTGTTGGCGCAAGAAGGAGAAGTGAAGTGTTCATGTTGCCACCAGTTATTGATGTTGCCCTTCACATCAAATGAAACTCTCAACAACACTGTGGCTACCAACACCCCGAACAGCTCCACACCACGGTCCTCTGCCCCCACCTCCCACCTCGCTTTGGAAAAAAAATATGGAGATCACTCTGCAAAGTTAAATCCTGATTTAATCCTGGTTCTGTTGGCAGAAGGTTACTCTGAGCAGCAGGGTGATTCCAGGCTCAATATTTCTAAGACCATAGTACACAAGAACAAGGTGAAGCAGGAGACACTGGCAATAACCAAAAACCAGCCAGTCAGAGGGCAGAAGAGACTTTCTCATGCCAGAGATGAGTGTCAACTAATCAAACGGTGCCTCATGAACCGGAGGAGGACATCAAGTGACCTTCAAAAGGAATGGGAAACATTTAGTGCAGGTGTGAAGAAGCCCTTCATTAATGAGAAACAGAGAAGAGTCAGGTTGGAATTTACAAAAAAAAATTTACATTTTATTCAGACGCAGACCAATAAACTGAGAAATGAGTGAAATTTAAAATGTTGCTGTGGTCTCTTAAATTTTTCCAGAGCTGTATATCCCACAAAGTTAGCCACACTGCAGTCAGACTGTCACCCTCAATGATGCCCAGGGCTCAGTATGCAGACACACAAACATTCCAGTGAACCACAGCACTGTGCCCCCCCCCATTACACACACATAATTCATGTAACTCATAGCAACCAGCACACACCCCTGCCTCCCACTCACTGGAGTTCCAACCTTTGCAAACACATATATTGGATCAAACACAGAGAAACTTAGCAATCATACACAACATGCAGGTAATATGACCATGTACCACACACAAATAGAAATACTAATGAATGTGAGACATAGCACAGAGGAAATGGAGATGTGGATACTTAACCTAATAGCATCCCCTGCCTCAAACTGTGCAACGCACAGCCTTCCTCTGCATCCCACACACCACACTCCTGCTGCCCGGCCTCTCCCACTGTTTACACTGTGCATCCCCAGCAGCACCACCATGCAGCAGCATCCGCTAGCAGGCCACCTCATGGGAGTCGCCACTGCTGTCCCTGGTCACATGCTTTCTTTTAGCCAGTGCTGGCTTTCTGTCTCACAGGTGATGTGCCAAATGATAATTCGGAGGTAGCCTGTTGGAAAGGATAGAGAAGGTGCTGAACACCCAGCACCCCACTGCTGCTATGTGTGTTTGTAAGCGAAGCTCTGCCGCCCAGACATTTTTACTCCTGGTCTTGCAGTTAAGCACTCCTCAGGTTCCCACTGAGAGAGACAGCTCACGGGATTAGGAAAAACAAAGAGACCTACAGCTATGAAGGCAGCTGTGCGCTGGGTTTTTGTAAAATTTTGGCACTCAGGTAACTGCATATTTCTGTGTGAAGTAATATCAGCCTGTTGTGATGGAGGAAGCAACAGGCCTGACTCATAAGAGTACCGACCAATGAGGGAGGGTACGACAGACAAGGTAAAGTCTGGCCAATGATGAGATGACTGAAGGAGGGAATAACCAATAAAGGAGGGAGATGATCCCTGAGGAACGAATGGAGGAGGAAACTGATCAAAGAGGAGGGCTCTCACCAGCAAGGGTGGGCACAACCAAAATCAACAGTCTCTAAAAATATATACAGGGCCCCACTGTATCCTGTCTGCTAGCTATTAACCAACACATATGCAGCTCTAGAAATATTTATTAAGCTTATCCACCTTAAAATCCACTGACCCTCGTGAGGATAGAGCATCGCCATGAGAGACCAGCCAGGTCTAACAGCTTGTTTATCGCGCTTGACATCAGTAATCCAGGCATTGCACCTGCAGGGTGTCCTCGAGTCGTACGGCTGAGCAGCCCTCATTTCTTCCTCAGAACAGAGCTGTTTTCCTAGAGCTTTGAAGTCCAGCATGGTGCCTCGTACCTTTTGATCACACAGCCCCTACTGCAGGGCCCTTCTGCCTGCTGATTGGCGAACCTGAAGCTTGAAACCACAAGTGGCACACAAGCAAATGTCTTGTTATTTTGTTTTTATCTGCTAGACAGATAAGCTCACATAGGTAATAAATATATGCAAATATTTCTATGTGTGAATGCATGCATACATACATACATACGCATACACACATAGATGTGAACTCATTTGCACAATAATACCTGATTAGGCTTCATGCTGCATGAAGTCATATGTCCAGTTTAGATTTCATTCCATTTTGTGCATGTCATTCTAACTGATCCTTGTTAAGCTACAGGTACTACTGTGATTGGTCCTCACTGAGCTCCTAATTATAATAATTACTGTAGAATCACTGCTATCATACCTACATCGCAATTGCAAACAAGCACATCGTCTGTAGGGAGTCGTAGAAAGACTAGAGCTCTGTTCCAATCGGATTCCTGCACAGCGGTGAGCACCAGTAGTTGCTTCCCTTGGCCTGCGCTGCATCACCCACGAAGTGCCACACTACTAGACAGGGTACGCCATGACTGAGGCAGCGTGTTATTGGATCGGGACGTCTTAAGCTGCCCTGATCACAATGTCAGTTCAGCCCGCAGCAGAAAGAGCAGCAGGGACAGCCATGGCTTTGTCACTTAGCAGTGGCTCTCACAGACAGAACTCAGAGGGCCACCGATTCGGCCAGACACCCCCAGCCCGACATTAAGCTGGTAGATGCAAAGTCAGTGCAATTGATATGCGAAGCCCTGCAGGTGTCCCCCCCCCCCCAACACTTCTGCTGCAATGCAGACTCAGCTGTGCCACTCAGGTGTTTAATAATCGGCATCCTTAGCACTGTGTGGGGCCCTGGGCAGGTAGGGAGACCATGAAGGCTTTGCATCCTGATGATAGTGTATCCAAGGCTATGACAGCAAGAAAGCATGCATTTAACAATGTGTGTGTCACTGAAACAGTGTAACAATGCAGAACACAGAGAAGTGGCCGGTAATGAATCTCGCTCATAAAGGGGGGTCATCTGCCACCTACCTGACTTGCATCAAACAGACCTTCGTCTGTCGTTCATATGAATGACATCCTGGACAATCTATCAGCATGGGTGAGGTGACCGGCCTTGTTATGTACTACATGGAGAAAGAGGATGGATGACATTCAAGAAAGAAATATGTATGTGTGCGAGGGAAAACACCAATGCAACGGGAAATGGCGGCACACAAAGGAAATGAAAGGAAGGAACAGATTGGGAAGACAGCAGCACATTAGGCGGAAACTGCAACCCACCATAGGGAAATGGCAGCATACCACGGCCATGATTACACGCATCGGGGGTACAGCAGAATTACCAACATGCAAGACAAAGCCGCAAAAGTAAAACTTCAACACGCCCAGGAAACTAAAAGATAAACACATACTTATAGAAGATGTCTGCACCAATGCATAGAAAGAGGAAACGGCCCAACCCGCAGGAAACGGCCAAAAGCAAGGGGACTGGCTCATGGCGGAATGGGAGCCACCCACACAGCGCCGCGGGTCGTCCTTGGCATTTTGCTGCATAACAGGGGAATCCCGGGCTCTTTACGTTTCATAGGCATCCCCTGATGTTTTTAATCAGCGTACTTGGCTGTGACAAGACACCCACTGCAGAAATGTGAAGAAATGCCTGCGTGTTTCATTCACAGCTCACCTCGCGGCACAGCCAGGTACCCAGAAGCTGCAGTCCCCACTTTCATGAAATCTACACACTGGCCCACACTGAACCATGGTAAACAGGCCTGCCGAATTTGGTACCTTTAGGAATGGCAGGTGAAGCGGAAGTGGAAGCAGGACTGACACTGCAGGACTGATGCTGCAGGGACTGTCACAAAGTCCTGGTTATGACAAATACATCAGTAGCGGGAAGCTTACACTGTCATCCATTTACTAGATATCAGCTAACTCTGATGCTTTGCTGAACACTTTCACTCATACTTTCACCCACTGTATAATGTGTTTTAAATTGTGGCCCTATTTATATAAATAGATTATATAAATAAACAAAGTAATAATGGCAATAATACAAGAAAGCTATTAGCGATTACATCACACTGTTGACTGTACGTTAGGGAAATTGTCAGGCGGGTATGTAGGAGGTGTGAGAACGGCCACGGGGGGCGGGGACAATCCGCCCTCAGTCATAACAAACGGATTCAGGCCTGACCGCTCCGACAGCCAGTACTGCTGCTTACCGCCACCGTACGTCCCAGCTACGACCGGGCCTTAGCGACAGCAATAAAATATGCCAATAGACGACCCCTGAAAATAAACTGGAAGTGCTTATAGGCATAAAAATACTAACCTGTAGTGAATACAGCACGCAATTATTTAAAAGCAGCGTGCAAAGTTTTTACACCCTAAAGCAGCAGCACAGATTTACCTCTGCACTGCAATAATCGCTATTAATGTTTACATGCTAGTTCACTTTAAACTTAATGAACAGTTCCCTTTTGTCCTAAATCAAGCCGGAAGGGTCTCGTTCTAACTCTTCCCAGCAACACAAGTTAAAAGAGCTCAGCGCTATTTAAGCCGCAAAATCACTGGGAACAGACCTCATTCCCAGTACGCACACCTGCAGAAACGCTGTGCTGCAGTTAGTGGGTGTTTAAACGAAATAGTCAGGAAATGCAATTGCAGTATAACAATTTCTATAAATCATAAGCAACCGAGAACTTTACGGAAAATCTTTGGGGAAAATTGAAAATAAATGACTTCAGTAAAGTATCCTGATGCCTTATAACCATAAAACATTCCTGCCGAACTTTAACAAACTGTACGATAGAAAGCCTAGAAATCAGACTTATAAGACACCCCTTCCCCCAAGGTTTCATCTTACCGGCAAGCTTCAGACACCAGACAGAGAAGTATCCTTATGCTTATTCTGTTAAGATTACCAATACACTATGTATAGATCACTATCTATAGATGACCAGCAGTTGCCTAATCACAATTTGAATTAAGCTTTTACATTGAACTTAGACATGTTTTGCAGCTGAAACAGATCCCGATTCGCAGTTTTAGGCATTATATTTAAACGCAGCATTATTGGGATCCCAGATCCTCACAGCTGTTTTAATGCTTTTCAAGTCTGGAGCATGAATTCAACTTAGAGCAGTAGCATCTGGATCAGCGTAACAGGCTCACCTGCAGGAAACGGTGATCTCTACTTTGGTGGCAGGGATGCTGCCCGTCCCTGGATCGAACTCGCAAACTGAAGCCATGTCCTCTGATTTGTCCATAACGCCGCCGTACATGCGCTCCGGGACTCGGGGCCGCTCCGCAATTCGCACAGTCCTGTGCTGGTCGAGTTCCTGAGTAGATAATCTAACTGCAAGCAACCGAGTATCGGAGAGAACCAGGGAGGAAGAGGAGAGAAGATGCGCCTAGCGAGTTACAATCGTGCCTCACATTAAAGTGCTTCTGTAACCTAAAACAGTTGTAGGAAAGAAGGTAGCGATCCACGGTCGGTGTGTAAGTTATTCAAAAAAGGACGAGTGGCCTGACACTTCGCCGTCTTTTCCACAAATAAAGCCGTTTTCGTGCAGCGCAGAGCACAGAGAGCAAAAACTGCGAAGCCCACCCCTTTCTGCATTCTTCTACATGCTGCTCGCTTCTGCCCGTTATTGCAGCTGTCCGTGTTGATTATCTATAGCTATTAATCAATTGCCAGAACTCGTTTCCCTTCGCGAATGTTATTTTTTGTGCGGGGTAAAAAAAAACAAGATTAACAACTTCGACGTAGCACGCATAAATTAGATAAAAATGTATTCTAGGGATTAATTTTAGCGTAGCTGTTTTCAAAACCTGAAAAAGCACTGACTTGATATTTGGCATGAATAAATGTTAGTGTTTTTGACAGATGATATTTTCCACACACATTTTTATGATAATAAACCTCGGAAATTAAATATTCCGTCTTTAGTACTATGCAGAATAATCAGAACTCGTTGGAATTATCATTCAACGACATTTTTAAACCGGCATCATATGTTTTGTTGCCCAACCTCACACAGCATGGCGTGAAACGCGGAACGCGAAGCCATATTTCCAGTCGCGCTGCCGTGCAGCCATTCAGCACCTGGACAGCTCACATGCGTTCCCTTTGCAGCATCGTTCAATACCATGTACTGAACATCGGGACAAAGTCCAATAATGACCATATTCCCGACGTTTAGTAATGCTTTGATCCCCAAGAAAAAATCAGAACGCTTTGCTTAAGTCTGGAACTTCTGGACCACAAGGAAAATGTTTCAGGCTACCATATTGGGACTAGGGGCAATTGTGTGTGTGGAAGTAGCCTGTGTGTGTGTGTGTGTGTGTGTGTGTTAGGCAGGAAAGCTAGGCAAGTTCTCTGATAAATAATGTGCCGCAAGATAACGGATTTAGCATGATAATATTTTCCTGACGCTGAAGATATTGTCTTATCTATGGGACCCGTCTCACGGACAGATTTATTTACTAAATCGATTGCCTGACAAATATCTATTTATTCCGCATGCATTGTTATGAACATCATGTAATTAATCCATACGCAGTGACAGCTGTCAAGGAAATTTATATTTGTGGAAAACATGAAAAGGAGTAACGGGAATTGGGATCTTTCTCTTTAATGTTCAGTAACAGCATGATCGAATGACAAACTGTAACCAGAAAACTCGTGCGCAAAAGTTTCCATTATGTATGGTCGATATACAGAAATTGCATCTGCCGGAGATAATATTATTGTTTGTATTGTATAGTCCCATGCGATGTGTGCAATGTCTAACTGCTATAAGGTCACCAAATTGTTCTTATACGCTGTTGCTAATGCTCCCCGTTAACTTTGAATATTCCAAATACTCTTTATTAAGCCAAGTAACAGGCATATTTAAGAAATTCAGTGGGACCCTTTTCTAGTGTAACGTCATGGCCCTCATTCATCTTTCTGGGGCACTGACTGTCACTTCCCGCCTGCCATGTCCACCTGACCCTCCCATCTCCTCCCTGGTGTCACCCTAACAAACCCCACCTTTTACTCATTTGTTTTACCTTTCCTTCCTAACCCTCCTGTTAATCACTCCCAGCTGACTCATTAGCTCCCTTGTCAGTCTCATATACAAGTGCTTCCCTGTCCCAGTACAGTCATTAATGTTGTTTCTCCTGTCAGCCTACGACTTTCCTCATTGTGATCTTCTCGTTTTATTCACTCACAGTTCAATTTGTTTCCAGTCGTTTAAATTTAGTGCATTAAAACCATTTTGTTTGTCAAAACACCTGCCCTAGTCCTTCGTCTTGAAAGCAGTGACACTGACAACGGTCTCTATAAACCTACAGAAATTTCTCCATGACATACGAGTCATACAAGAGCATTTTTTGCATGTTTCCCTGGTAAACCATTATAATACTGCTGTTTTTTTCCCACATTAACATGAACAGGACACTTTTGTTAAGCTGATGTGCAAGCAGGTCCATTGTTACCCTTATTAAAATTAATTTGTCATCAGATATGGATGACCTAATGATGCTTTTATAATATAAACATGAATCTTAAAAAAAAAAAAAAAAAAAAAAAAAAGCAAAATGAACCGCCAGCAGTTTTATTAACCACAATTAAAGGCATGTACTGTAGAGGTTTGGCTCTATTAATGTCCTGATGGTATCACCTCTTTTCATATCAGGCACAAAACAGCCTTAAAGCAAAAAAGGCAACATACCAATAACCAATTACGTGGCTGCACTTTACACCAGTCCCCTGGGGCACAAACATAAGGGCTCTATTCCACCGCCTTACATCTGTCAATCAAACCCAGGAAAAGACAGCTGCCTTTCCGCCCCAACACAGAGGCTTTCAGCTCTCCTTTATGTTTTTCCCTAATGCGGAGCTATCAAAATCTGCATCCATATCAAAATGTGCATCCATAACTATCCTGGCTCACCAGCTCAGATGCTTTCAGTGTCACCACAGTAAGGAAGCAGTAACACCGATTTATTTGTGGTGCCATTGAGAATGGAGTGCTGAGCGCAGTATCATGGCTGAGTCTCCCTGCATACTTCCATGGTTGCCTTTCTGTAGAACCAAAACCCAAGTTTTCTTGAATAATTTTGATGAATAACAATATACAAAAATATTTGAAATACTGTAATAATATATACTATGTACTACCAAGCATTCATCACCATTGGTTTGTACAATTAGCAATTCAACTCTGCTTCTGGAAAATTTGTTTCCTACTTAACATTACAATATATTTGTCTGAATCAATTCAGTCAACCTGTCCCACGTTTGTTCCCGAAGTTTCTTATATTGGTGTTATGCTTGCTTAGCTCACAATAAACCCAGACTGAGGGCCTTATGTCAGCCTAAGACTCATAGGAGATAATTAAGTCCAATTTAAAAAGCTCTATTTTCCTAAGTGGTTTAGTCACTCTAAAGGCTGCTTTCAGTTGTCTGTTCTGTCTTGGTTTATTCTGTTGTTGGTTATGTTTTCAACCTTATTGGTTCTTAATCTGTTAGTCATTTATTTTCTTATGTTTTCCTTATAGATTTAGTTTTTTACCCTCTATGTAATTGTTTAAATGTTTGTGTTAGGTTCAGTTTATTGTGCAGCACTTTGGTTGACACCTGCTGTCTATTCTATATCAATAAAGACGACGATTTCTTGTTTTCCCTATTTCTTAAACTAGAGTTGTCTCCACTGAAATATATTTATATTTTGTGTAATTAAAAATACTTTCCTTCAATAAAACTTTAATTCAAGTTTTCACACCCAAAATGACCTGATCCTTCCCCTTAAGCGCCAAGAAACATTCTACCATACAGTCAAACTTGTTTAATAGAACCTAAAAAGCCAAGTGTGTCCATGTTAATGTACTAAAACGTAACCATGGACAGACCCTAAACCATAAGCGTGTCAAAGTCCAGTGCCCTTATTTTTAATAAAGTTTGTAAGTTGAAGTTTAATAAAAGGTACTTGCACCCATATCTAGCAATTGTGTAATCACCCCCAGGACAAAACAAAAATAAAAACTGCCGAACCTCTGTAAGATGAAACATCCCAGGAAAGAACAGTTACATCCAAAGGGTCGCAGGCCAGAGAGAGAAGTCCTAGTCCCAGTGTCACAACACAAAAAGAAGAAAATGATAATATTCAGATTTTGGCAGCCCTACTGTGGTCTTTCGCCAAATAAAGCATGATACACTGAGAATGTCATAAAGCCAGCATTGGTCACACTGCTGTTGCTGCTGTTTATTCTTTACTTACCTGAGCATCACCTTAAGGCCAGTACTTCTTAAGATCCCTGACTGCTCTTGTTTGATCTCTGAAGAATCAAACCACACACACACTTAGAAACCAAGATGAACATTGAAGGTATAACAAAGTTTGCCTTTACAATGAGACCACGTACCTGGTTGAGGAAGAAGACATTAACTGCAGCCTACATGGAGAACTGGCAGACACCTGAGATGCGGGTGTTGGCATGCAGACAGACTTAGCCGCGTAGCCATGGAGATGAACGATCAAGGTAGCTGTCGAAGTTCCGCCCCCCTCCCCCAATGGCCCCGGACACCTGTCAGCCCATGGGAGAAACAAGGACCCCCATAATTTGGCGCTGGCGGCCACTGTGCGTATCCATTAGCAGAGTTAATCACCAGAGCTCCCTATTCCTAAAGCCACACTGACACACACAAACGATTATAAACATCATTCACAGCAGATCAGCATTATGCAGACCAAGGTTCCAGCACTACCTGTCATTCCTTTTCAGAAGTGATGGAACTGTTGCTCTTGTGTTACGTTCATTTTTAAAACCCTTTCCCTACTCACTGAAGTACACAGAAAAGCTGATCATCAACAGCATTCTCCTCTTGCAGGTGGTTCAGACAAAGTGTCACTAACAGAGTCACAAAAGTAGTAAAAAGGAATGTGTTACTGAGAGGAGCGCACAAACCTTGTGTGACCTTCCCAATGGCAGAAACAAACTGTTCAGCATTATACACAAAATGTATGCAGCATTTAAATTACCCAGATATACATCACGCTTTACTTGACTTATAGATGTTCATCCATCAGACGCAAGTACTACCGTGGTGATTATCTCTATGCTTCATGGAGATTTTCCCTGTGAATCCCCCATCACCCCTTTCACAGTAATTCTGCAGCTACAGACCGTCATACTTTTAGTCTGATTCTCAACGGCAGTTCCATAGATTACAGTCTTCCAACCCAGTGCTCAGGGACCCCCCCCAAACGGTCCACGTCTTTGCTCCCTCCCAGCTCCTAGTAGGGCGTAGAGCAAAGATGTGGACTGTCTGTGGGTCCCTGAGGACCAGAGTGGGACACACTGCCCTAGATTACACATACGTAGCCATGAGAAGCCATTCCTCCTTACTGAAAGTGACAGGTTTCATTAAAATAAACTGCAGATCTTGGGGGCTTTAAGGCACTGTCTTGGACATTATTATGGTATGCATCTACAAAATTTTCCTGCAAAGTGACTATATACCCAACTCAACCGATCAAAGAAAACGAATAGGAATTCAGTTGGTATTTCCCTGCCCAGCATTAACCATTACTCACGTTTAGACATTCAGTTACAACACTCTGGCTACATTTCCTATTTGGCTAAAATGTTTTTATTAGATGCTAATTTTGCCTTTGGCCCTAGATCTGATTGACAGATAAAATCTGTCTTTAATGCAGGGTGACAATGAGGCTGGAGCTTCGCCTGGTAGCAGGATGGGGGATCACAGAGAACACGCACCAAAAGCAATCCAGGGGTCCCATTTACCTTTATTTCAACTGCAGAAAGAAATCAGCAAATTTGGGAAGCAGAGCAGTCTTCATTAATAACAGGATATACAGGACGTGCGTTTGGCTGGCTACTTTTACAAGCATGTAGTGGAATTAATGGGCATCAAGGTGCTGACCGAACTGTTTTCTTTTGAGTCATTAAATTTTTTGGCAAATATGTTGCATTTTGGATCTCCTAAAAAACAGAAAAATATCTGAACACTCATACAGGTGGACTGAACAAGGGGCCATAGTTTGGACTACTGGTTATAAAATGGCTAATTTCTGCACCTGTGTACTTGAGGCCGGATGAAAACAAAGTCTTCTGCATGAAGTGCACCTCTGACTTCTGGTCAGCAACTACTGTCATAATCCTCACCACTGTCCTCCAACTGAAGTCAAGACCTGAAGATCAAGCCTAAGACAATAAGTCTACAGTCATATAAAGAGCAAATTCACTTTCTCCCACCAGTCCTCCCAGGAATTTAAAATGTCAAGGTTCAATACCCATTTCACTGAATAATCCCATAAGTAATAAGCCATAATGTAAATATTTTTTAATAAACAATAAGTACAGGACCATAAAACAACAAAAACTTGCTTTACATATTAGGCCACATTAAATGACAAGAGCCACCCTAAGAATGAGGGTCGGAATGCATCACATTTGTGAAGTAGATATAAGAAGGGTGAAAGCTTTTAACATCTAAAATCACCCGAGGCTTCACGTTATTTAAATGTTAGCAGAAAAAAAAAACATTTTTGCCAGACTTATTTTCTGCAGAACACATCCATAATTGTAGTGAATAATAGTCATACCTGAAGAGATGCTACTTAGATTCTTCACATAAAGTCCCCACACTACAAGAATGAGATGGGATAGATAGGGATAGGTTTAGGGTTAGGCTTAGGGCGTGAGCACCATCACACGATCCCCAGCCAGGACCCAAAGCAGACGTCCATGGATGGATACAGGCGGTACTCAGAGCTCTGACGTGAGCACCATCACACGCTCCTCAGCCAGGACCTAAAGAAGATGCCTACACAAATCTTAAACATACAGCACTCCCTCTCATCACACATCACAAATACTTTACTTCCCAAAGCTAACACTAATCTTTAAATTTCATTAGGCCGTCCAGTTGATTTGTCTTTCCCTTCACAAAGGATTCTAACTGTCAGCTTTATCTTTATTAATAAAACAACAAGCTTATCTGATTCAACCACAAGCCCCTAATTATATTATACCTGTATACCAACCATTCTGGACTGGGACATAAGACTTTTGAATTCATAGACTGCATGACAAATTATAACAGTTGTTGGTTACACTTTTACCTGGATGAAGCTATGCCAATTTATGTTGATGAGGCATCAGGATGAATTCAAAAGAGGTTTCTGCACCATGCTAATCAAGATGACAGTGCCAATGAGTTCAGCGAGCTTATTTGGACTGGTCTGTCCTAATAATGCCATGAGAAGGCTTCATGGGAAATAAAAGCAGAACAGTAATAACAAGACTGCTGAGAAAAGCAAGATCCTTAACAGAGAGAAGACAGAAGAATTTACATACACACACCATGAAGATATGTTACATTAAACTTGGGAGAGCGCTGGCATTTTTCAGTGAATCTTTGGTTAGGTGAATGCAAGTGGAAACACACCATAATACTCTCCATTTTTTTGATCCTTGAGTAATTTCCATTTACCATTTTCCCTTAACCTATAGCTAAGTTGCTGAGCATAATCCCATTGTCTATGCCAGACAAAATTAGTAAGCAATGACAAACATTCATAGCAAACACACATGAGAGATCCAAGGGTGACAATGGGAAATGTAATGGGAAGTGTTAAAATGTTAAACATTAAAAACAAAAGCAAGATGCATGTTTCTTCCATCCATTATGCGACAGGGACACCGGGGGAAACGCAGTCTAACCCAGTCCAGGGGACATGCAAACACACCATCATACACTATGGACAATCCAGGGACACCAGTCAGCCTAAGTGAAGGTCTTTGGATTGTGGGAGGAAACCCACACAACACATGGAGAACATGCAACTCCACACAGACCAGAATGGGAAATCTACAGTGTCAAACAACAGTGCTACACACCAAGCCATGCCTGTATAGCTAATGGTAACTTTGAGGTGATAGTCATAGCTCATGGTAGCTTTTTATACCCTTTCACACCCAGATACAGCCGATGGAGAAATAATTTCTTCTTGAAATGACAATCTGGATTAATCAAAACAGCATGTCTGAAGAACATGAAAACAGCTTGCAGCTGGGAAGAGATTCAAACTTGCTGCAGCATCGTTATTCAAGATAATTGATCCTCAGTGGTACATCAGCAAGGCCCTCCTCCTTCATTGGTATTTGTGGGTAATTGCATAAACCCCAAAGAACAGCCATTTATGTAAAGGAGTTAAGAGATGCGTTCCGGGCCCAGTAAGACACAGAATCAGGTGACAGGAGAACCAGCTCCAAAGGGTGTGCTTATGGAAGGTCTCCTCTTCAAGTGGTTAACGTGACACAAAATCCAGCACAAAAAGTAAAGGAGCCATTTCAAAACAAATAAATTTGGGTGGGTTAAGAATAAACAAACGCCCAAGCGGTTTATCTGTCTGGCAGGCTGGTCCAGGTCACTCCATTTCCCCAAAGTACGACGACGAGAACCTTACTGTGGCTTGCAAAAGTATTCAACCTGGAGTCTAAAATATATATTTACAATTTTCTCAAACAACATTTATGTTGAGAACTCTTTCGCTTCGTTATACACTGCCCGGCCAAAAAAAAAAGTCTCTATTTAAATTTTTCATTGGACCACCTTTAGCTTTGATTATAGCACACATTTGTCATGGCATTGCTTCCACAAGCTTATGCAACATCTCACCCTTCATTCATCCAGATTTGCATTCATTTCTCACAGAGATCTTGTATTGACATCCACTCCATAAAGCCTTTATCACATGCCAAAGACCTTCAATGAGGTTAAGGTCACAACTCTGTCATGCGTGAAAATGATTCCTCATGCTCCCTGAACCACTCTTTGACAATTCAAACCCAATGAATCTTGGCATTCTTGTCCTGGAATATGCCCATGCCAACAGGGAACAAAAAAATCCATTGCTGATGGATGGAGGTATAACCTGGCCAGTAGATTCAGGTACTCAGCTGACTTTACTTTATTGCTGCATAATGTTGCTGACCTGTAATAATGATCCAGTCATTGGCTCTTAAGTATTTGCTGATGTAAATTCAAATGACAACTTTTTTTTTGGCCAGGCAGCGTATTTCCATATGCCAAAATAGGTCATGTCAACTAACACGAAAAAGATTTAAAAAATAATAAAAACATAATACGTGCTGTTTGCATAAGTATTCAACCCCCGTGCTTTGGAAGCTCCAGATTTACACAAATGAAAAATTAAATTATAAACACCACAAAGGTGACAGTTATTAGACCATAATTAAACATAATTAGATATTACTTGGTCTTGATGTTATGTTTCTCTACAGATATAAAAATGCAGTTTGGAAGAGCCATTGTCTTTGTTGGACAATCACTGCAAAAATGAAGAAAAAGGAGCATTCTGCTGATGTTAGCCACTATAAGCGACATGCCTGTTTATGGGTTTATTTTAATGTTGTTTCATCAATCCAAAGTTTATATGAGTCCATTTGTGGTACAAACCTCTTTGGGGGAAGAGCTGGGGGAGAGCAAAGAATGAACAAAGAGATGGCTGATATAGACCAGCAAGCAGTCCAGTGAGGCCATGACGATGAAGTCATCTGGAACAGAATGCATAAAGGGAGTCTTGAACCTAGGAACACAGGCTGGAAGGCAGCTAGTACAAAAACACCTAAAGAAGTTTGTCCCAGCTGAACTGCACCGATTCCTTTCAACTCTCTGACTCAACTATGCAAATGTCCAATCAGCACTACATCGCGCACTTGACATAACGGCCACTTAATGCAATAAGAAATACCATTCTAATTCATCTGAAGTCATTGTAGGGCATGAAAGATATGTTTATAAAAAACCTGCGTGTTATGTTGCTCATTTAATAAAAAACCTGCATTTGCCTGCTATTTACAGAAACCGGTAA
>JABJVO010000114.1:139263-150090 GCA_026770805.1 Boulengeromyrus knoepffleri
ATAATTAAATGTATTAATGGTTTATTATTAATGATATTAAAATAATAAGAAATCTTTATTTTTAAATGTATTTTATTCTATAATAATAATTACTTTTACTATCATTGTCTAAATGTATTTTACTGTCTAAATATATGTATTCAGCAAGTGTAAACATGCACGGTGCTATCATAGCGAATGCGAGGCTGAGACTGAAGCGTTACCCTTTGTTTCCGCTGAGAGACGTGCGGCGTGACTGATTTCCCTGTGTGTACAAGTTATCTTAGGTCAGCGTTCACGGTTCGACTTCTGAGATTCAGATCGAGTTCTGGGTATTTTTCCAAACTGGTTGGTTCGAATTTTAAGAAATTCGAGTTTTAATGAGTTTGAGTACCGAGGTACCACTGTATTTCAAATGAGAAAAATTGTTTTGAAACAAAGAAAAACAGAGAGAAATCCCTGTGAGCACTTAATTTGCTGCTATATACCTCATTACCTAGTATGAACAGAATTTACAGGGCATTTGAAACAACAACAAAAAAACTGAATTGTATAGATCATATTTTCTTAGTGTATTTGGAGCTCTATATTAATGCCATCAAAAATATTCTCACTAAGGAATGCAATTCACAGGGCAGTGTGACTTTATTGTCATCCAAAAGAGCAGCCTGTATGCATGATCATCCTTCCTTAGTCATCAGCCTGCTTGCCATTGGGGTCAACGCAGATTCCAAAGTTGGTGTTGGTGATGGAGCCTCCAATGGTGATGTCACTGTCACATTTGAGGCCACTCTCACAGGTGCAGTGGTAGTAGGTGCCATAAAGAGTCTGTGGAGGGAGGGGCGGCAGTCATGTCTGTCTCCATCTGTATCATAAGTTGCTGACATACAAGCTGCCACCACCACCGGGTTGGTATAAACTGGCATATCAGATTGCAATTTGTCCACAAGGGGGCGGTAACTTAATGTTTCCCTGTTTTATGAGCAATACAGCAGCAGCATTCATCACACACATTATCCTATGTGTACATGTTTCCATTACTACGTCCATGCCTACCACTACTATTAATGATACTGTGTGCTGCCACAGTCTTAACTAAAACAGGAAGGATGTATTTTGTGGGAATTAACACAAAGTAAAAAAAAATCAAAAGAGAAAACTCTCAAACATATGGGCATGCAGAGTACAGTCATCTGTTATCTAATATAAATGCCCTGCAGACTGGGGGCGCCAGGCGCCTTGTCGTACCTTTGGGGAGCATTCTTGATTCTCTTTAGCCTGTGGAGCACATCGAGCCAGACTTAGCCCATTCTTTCGGTGGCAGCAGGAGCTCTTGCACTGAAGGCTGTTTAGACAGAGCTCACCGATGTCCTGAGAAGGGCACAAACCACACAGAAATCACACGAAAACCTCCACATGCGCATACATCACATAATTGCACAACCCGCACAGAAATCCCATGACCACTCATACATGCACATGCCTCACATAACGGCATGAACCGTGCAGAAATCCCATGGTCAGCTGCATTGCACATACATCACATAAGAGCACGAACCACACAGAAATCGTACGGACACCCGCACATGTGCATACATCACATAAGGGCATGGACCATGCAGAAATCACACGGATGCCCACACATGTGCATATATTACATAAGGGCACGAACCATGCAGAAATCACATGGATACCCATACATGCGCACACATCACATAAGGGCACGGACCATGCAGAAATCACATGGACGCCCACACATGCGCATACATCACATAAGGCCATGGACCATGCAGAAATCACACAAAAAACCCTACCCACATGAGCATACATCACATAATGGCATGACCAATGCAGAAATCGCATGGAATGCCACAGATGTGCATGCATCAAATAAGGGCACAGACCTTGCAGAAATCGCACAGACACCTGCACATGCGGAAATATCACATACTGTAAGGGCACAGACCATGCACATGGAAACCCACATATGTGCATGCATCAAATAAGAGCACAGACCACACAGAAATCGCACAGATGGCCGCACATGCGCATACATCACATAAGGGCATGGACCACGCAGAAATCGGCATAGACGCCTGCACATGCACAAATATCACATAAGGGCACGGACCACGCAGAAATTGCACGGACAAACATGCGCAAACATCACATATGCAAGGATAAATATAAAGACAAACAATGAGAGAAATGCTTAAATTAGTCTCTGTAGAAGGAAAATCTGCCTTTTTAATCACTGCTATCAGAATGCAACAGTAAACTAGTAAAGCCAGAAATGTGATGTGTTCTATGAATATTGTTCCCAAACTCGTTAAAGACACAGCAAATAAACGTCCAGCTTCGTTTACGGTGCTTGAATGCCGCTTCCAGTGTCTTTGAGCTGTTTTCCCTATACAGTAGGGTTCCACTTCTGCTTCAGCTCTCTGTGTGTCCTACAGCTAAGGAGAATCAGGACCAGCAAAGCCAAGAGAGCAGCTGGAACACCCACCAGATTAAGGATCAGGCCCTTCTCCTGTGCTGGGACTGCCAGAGCCACAGCCAGCATGCACACCACCAGCAGAGCCACGGCCTTCATGGTGCCTTCTGTCCAGGCTATGCAGCCACACAGAGGACAGACGTGTGTATATATACACACACCACACCCCTGGAAGTTGCACTCTGTTGGAAAACTGCCCTATCGCCCTGATTCTCTCATCAGCTACACCTGGCTGGTTCACAGCCGAATCAAAGTTAACACATTTTCAGAAAGACATGAGGCTTCTCTTTTGACTGGATGTCATCCTCTTCAAACTCAGGAAAAATAATAAGCTTCTTTTACATTATTTTATATTTTATATCGACCAATTAACTGCCAAAACACTAAAAATCAATTCACATAGTTGATCCAAACCTCTGTTTATGATCAAAATGTTTCTAGTTCTAATCAATGAAGGTGATGATCTCCTTTGGAAATTCAGGCGTGAAAAATGAAAAGCATTTAGATATTTGACTTCATGAGATCTGGAGCGATGGCTCGTTGTGTACCGCTGTGGTGTTGCGCCTCCAGGATTAGTAGTTTGATTTCTACACTCAGGTCTGTTTGTGTGGAGTTTGCATGTTTTCACTGTGTTCCTTTGGGTTTCCTGTGTAAGCTCTTCTCTCTAAACTGCCTACTGTGCTATGGTGAATGTGGGGGACAGGCTCCATGGTCATTATCACCATGCACTGAATCATTTGTTATAGAAAAATGCATTTCATAAGTCATGGATAAGAACCACCAGATAACCTTTAAAACCTATTTAATTTGAGTATATGCTAAAGTTCTTTAAGGAAATAGTTACACACTCATCCATCATCTAACCACTTAGTTACAGACCACATGAAAATATGAACAAGATCATTCTTCTCTGAAACTGAAAATCATTCACACAGCCAAAGGCAGCAATGGCTCATTTTCATTTATACTATGGAAGAGTGAGAAATAACGTTTAAAAAGTTGCTTGAAGTTGTTTCAATAACAGTCATTTCAGGGCAACAGTTGCTCAGCGTTTCCTTGGGTGTCTGAACACGATCCTTCTGATTAGTTAGAATAACAGCCTTGGGGATCAAGGTTTTGGTCATCATTCTATATCCAAGGTAGACTTACCATTAATCATTTACTCCTCAACACCTCCTGCTGGCAAAAGAGTCAGCCAAAGTCCATTAAATGCCTGAAGGCACTTCCTTTAGGGGAGCTGTGTTGTTCAAATAGTTTATTTTTAACTATCCTCAACTGCAAAACTGAGTGCTGCAGTCGGTCTTTTTTACCCACTGCCATACAACTGTATAATGCAACCTCCTCTAACAGCACTAGTTTTTCGAATGGACACTGAATGTACGTTTGTCCTTTTCCCCACAGCCATTTTAAACTGCGTTTACCATAGCAGTACATTCTGCCATACAAAGGCAAAAGAAAATAACTGCGTATTTTATCAAATTTGAGTTATAGCCAAAATCAGGGTTCTGGGTTCTGTTTTATCTCGTGACAAATCATCTTAGTTTAACTGTGCTTGGTTTTGAAGGAACAAAGTCTGAAAATTATAGTAACCACGCATCCAGACTAAAACCAAGACACAGCACCCTTTCCCGAGTCTCAGTGTCAGTGTAGTTACTGTCAGCGTACAATTGGACAAAAAAACTTCCCAACAGGAATCAATGAACTTGTTTTATCTCTCCGCAATAATGATGGAAATAATTAAAATTGAGATATTTCCTCATTATTTCATATGATACTGACAGCCGTCTCATTACTTCATTGCTGATATTACCTTTTCAATTTTAGTGTTTACTGTCCATAAAGAAATGTAAAAATTACATATATTGCTTTCGTCTGTGTAAAATGCACTCAGATACCAGTGACGATAATCCGCTTTATTAATAATATCTATGGGCAAAGGTAAATCATAACCTCAGATTAACATCCTTAGAGCAGTGTATATGGATCATTTAGTAATATCAATTAGACAATTAACTTTTTCGTCATGCGAAGATAATTTTGGTATTTATAGAAACGTCAGCTTTCAAATTCCCCGGGGCAAAACTGTAGTAAATATAGATAAATAAACGCTTCTCTCTGATTTTGTAGCACACATTGAACCTCTTGGTCTGACAGCCCAGCAGCAACACGTGGAGCCCACGAGCTTCAACAGGCACCACCCAGGAAAGCCACATCGATGCGAACGTCAGCGCCCTGTAACGGAGCTGACCGGGGTCCTGAACGCAGACAGAAGCCAAGGAGGCCTTGACACTGAACTACGCACGCAATGCCAAACTTATTAGACAAGGTGTTGCCAGCGTTTTACAACATATAAAGTAGCATTAAGGAAGAACCACTGCAAATGATCATTCAAAACACCGGCAAAAAGTGGTACTTGGCTTTACTGATTAGGGTGAAGACAATTTAGCGATAACGATTCAGTTTAATCATTTTCACGGGACAGTTTACGAAAGCAGAAGACTCGAGGCGGTAAATATATCGCAACCCACTAACCTCCCAGCGCAATTGTTCTATGCTCTGATTCCTCTCCTTGCGTCAGTGATCTCGTAGTATCCACATTAATAACCTGCTAACATGGAGAAAATGTTACCGGCGCAGGAAGCTGCCAAAATCTACCACACAAACTATGTGAGGAATGCAAGGGCAATCGGCGTGATGTGGGCGGTGTTCACCATCTGCTTTGCTATCATCACGGTGGTGGTGTTCATCCAGCCTTACTGGATCGGGGACAGCGTGAACACGCCTCAAGCGGGCTATTTCGGCCTTTTCCACTACTGTATTGGCAATGCCCTGACCTCCGAGCTGACCTGCAAAGGAAGCGCCCTGGACTTCAACTCCATACCTTCTCCAGCATTTAGGACATCGATGTTTTTCGTGGGTGTCTCCACGCTGCTGGTGGTCGGCTCCATGGTCTGCTTCGGACTCTTCTTCTTCTGCAACAGCGGAAGCGTGTACAAGATCTGTGCGTGGATGCAGCTGGCGTCAGGTACCGGTTCACTTTGATAAAACTCCAGTCAAGTGAGTAATCAGATTGTGCTTGATAGCATGGAGGCAGATTTTATGCGCGTCATTTTATCGGGTTAAATGTACGCATGTTGATAGACGTGAACGTAAAGTTACTGCATTTAGTCCGTCCATCCATCCATTTTCTGAAAACGCTTGTCCTATTCATGGTCGGGAAGTGGGGTGTATACTCACACACCATTCACTCACACATTATCTACTGTATGTTGTCTCACAGATAAATACTTCATGGATCCAAGTTATCACAGAAAGTGATATTAACCGTCCTTTCCTACACAGCAGATGTGTAATATGTCACAGCACAGGTAGCCTGCGTAAATTGCTAGTTCTGAAGATGATAGTGAGCTATGAAATATTTATTCGTTATTTAAAATAGTCACACATGTTAGGAGTTAGGAAACGTTTTAGCGATTCGCTCTGCATGTAGGCTAATTGAAGAACGAATTGCCAAAACTCACTCAATCCCCTTCGTAAGTTTCGAAAATTTAAATTCTTCGTTGGATTACATTAGGAATGAGTAACATATATTGTAACATATAATGACTTTAAAACAGTCTCATATCAAAAACAACAAAAAAGGACAGAATGTCGGAAATTTGTTCTTCAATTAGGAGCCTCTTTAAATGAAACTGTACGATCACCTGTATATAACTTACACTCAGAGTGACGACGTCCTGGTGTTCTGTACCAGTTAGCTTATGAAATGCATTATTTTCTGGGCACTTGTAAAAAAAGAGATGTTACCTTACAAATATATAAATAAAATACAATATATTTTAGATTAACTGAGTTTCTGTGGTTCGGTATATTTGCCATATGTTCCAGAAAGAAGTCATTTTTAGTATAAACACAGCTTATGGTTTATAATTGTGTATATTCATTGCTGATTATTTATTAACACTTGGGGGTTTGGTCTTTTACCCAAAAGACAGCAGGTGCACTAACATGTTCCAGTGTGGAAAACAGCGATTTTCCGATAAGATTCTTGGACATCCCCACATCAGTACAGCTGCATGAATCTCACATCCCGGCTGGGAGGAAGTGCACCTGTGCCTTGTGTATAGAGAGTTTTTGGCTGGTGGCTTATGTTGGGTGTATATGTGTAGTGGGGGTTCAACACATAGATGGGCCAATTCTCACAAGAGGTGGCTGCTTACCTGTGGCTCAGGCGGCACAGCATGTACATTCACACGGTTGATGTACGACTGATCATATGAACATTTCCCTCATGATTTGCTTGATTTTTCTATTTTCCTCTGCACCTATAAAACAGCTTGTTGAACAACCAAATTTACATTTACATTTACAGCATTTGGCAGACGCCCTTAGCCAGAGCAACTTACATAAGTGCTTTAAGACTCTACAATGAATTTTTTTTTGAAATTTCAACATTTGAGACCACCATAAAAAGGTATAACATGAAATTGCATAAAACAGTTCAATTTTTACTATATACATCATTAACAATGCACTGCATTTATGACAGATTTTGCTTACTGCTGTTATTGCGACTCATAGTACTTCCCGCTTTATTGAACTGCTTCCTTGGGTCATGGGTTAGAGGAAGCATCTCAAGAATGAGGAGGAGAGTCCATACTCACTCATTTTATTTAATGAATTTATTGAGAATTTTGTTTTTCACGTTTTACTTGTCACTGGTGTTATGCATTGTCAGGGCTGGGTAATTGATTTTTTTGTCAAAATCATCCAAATCTTTTATATAATTGATTTTAAATAGTTGTGGATAGTCACCGTACCCCCAAAGGGGCAGCCATTTAAAAAATCTACCATCAGGCTGACACCAGTGCTACGTAACTTCTGTGACTGATGTTAATGTCATGAATGATCAGAATAATTAAAAAGCTAATTAATATGGAAATAAGATGTTTCATCTGTTAATTCTGCTGTTTTGTGAAATAAAATAAAATGACTTATTCTGCCACTGGTCTTGTAGTTGAGTTATGTCAAGGTGCTTGTTCTATTTGATTAAATATTGTCTGGCTGATAGTATCTTACTTACTATTTAACTACATGTAATTAAATACAGACACATTGAAATAAAAACTGAAAATAAACAAATTCATGACAAAATTAAGGCATCTTGATGTGATGACACCAGTGACCAAGATTTTGTGCTTTAAATAAAATACATTAAAAATACTTGGAATTGAGCTCTTAATTTTGCATGTATGATAAAAGGACATGCAAGTAGGCATACTAATGTAGTTTACTTCTGGGATTAATGAAACCGATTTTTCAAAATTGATCCACCTCAGTTCCCACTCCAGGTGTTGAATGACTCAGCTATCACCTGCTAGCCTCAGGAAGCGCAAAGTGGGCCCTCTTCTGTTACTGGGAGGCCGTTGCCCTTGCACGAGTAACCTCTCCACGCACTGCAGCCAAACTTACAGGGGAAGACTAAAAAATGTGTCTACAGCTTTATAAAAGGTGTTGGCCATCAACAAATACAAATATATTTCATAGTGTTACATTTCATCAATATTTTACTGAAACCTTTTGAAGTTTGGACTTATTTAAAACGCATTATGCTGTTCGGCCACTACAGTGGGTGGAAGATTTCTGTCATGGGTTCATTCTAAAAGCATCATTTGTAAAAATAAGCATTTTATTAGCAGGCAGCTGTAGTTCACAAACAGTTGTTTTAAATCTTAAGGATTTTCCATAGCCTTTCTCTGTTTATGCAGTGGAGTCATTACTGAAGTGATTTTTTTTTAACTTGAATCTACAACTCTAGGGTACAAGTGCCTTTGGAATTACATCATTGATGATTGTGCCTGACTGACGCAGCCACATTTCAGGCCTGGGTGTGGATTTGTTAGAGTGTCTGTATCTCGTCAGTCTGATACTCCAGGATAATGAGGCTGTGCTCGCTGGCGGAGCTCTGTTACGCTCACACCTTAGAGACGTGGAGATCATGTATCTGCCACTGATCAGACACCTTTCAGAGTCATTATGTGAAGAGGCTGTAAGACTGCGTAAGAATGACCAGGTAATGCGTGAATCTGGGGTAGGGGAGGGGGCTGATTTGCACGAGACATCAGGGGAAAACTGACATAATGGCAAAGGTACTCATTACATTTGAAAAGCCAGCAACAAGCTGTTTTACTATTTTCATGTTTTTCTGTTGTGAAAATATTGAAATTAGAAAGATTTAGTTAAGTAGTGTGGTTGGGCCTAAACGTTCTGACCAGCCTTTGTTTGGCACCCACCTCAGAACCTTCCATTAGCAAATGGGATTTTATTCCCCCTCCCTCCCATGCACTCCCTCCTACAGCTGTCTGCATGGTGATTGGCTGCATGATCTACCCCGACGGCTGGGATTCAGACGAAGTGAAGCGCATGTGCGGCCAGCGGACGGGCAAGTACACCCTGGGCAACTGCACTGTGCGCTGGGCATACATCCTGGCCATCATCAGCATTCTGGATGCTCTCATCCTCTCCTTCCTTGCCTTTGTGCTGGGAAATCGCCAAGACAACCTGCTGCCAGAGGACTTCCAGGCGGGTGGTGCAGGTAAGAGTAGAGGTTGTTAATCATAGCGCCCCCAAAAGGAAGGCATCTGTAACGGCACCTCATAGCTATGTCCAAGGTAGATTACGTTCACTCATGACAAAAAATCATTCACCTAGAAAAAAATCTTCTGAGGGCAGACAAAAAAATTATTGGTTCAGAGAGATAACCAATCAGATTATAGAGGAGGAGGATCCAAGCAACTAGAGGTGGAGGGTCCAATCTGAAGTCTTGGTCCTGCCTCCTCTAGTTGCTTGGACCCTCCTTCTCTACAATCATTTTTTCATTCTGCTCTCAGGACATTGTTGTGTAACGAAACTTCCACAAGCATAAATTACATGGTGTAAAGAATGCAAGGACAATGCACGTTAGAAAAAGGCCATTATTCTACCTGCTACCATCACCCATCCCTGCATTTATGTCCAAAGAAGTTGAGTAACAAACAGCCACCTTGAAAAGCGCTATAAGATTCTCCAAAAGAGAAGGGCAGGCCAAATGGTCTGTTGATGGGTCTGTTATTACTCTGGCAAGGTGACTGACTGCAGAAGAGACAGTTTCACCAAACTAAACTACTAGACTACAAAGGCGTCAGAGGAGCAAAGCAAAGCTACAAACTGCGAATTGAGGAGCACTTTAACAGCTCAGACTCCCACCGCATATGGGAAGGCATAAAATCCATCACAGACTACAAAGGCTTCAGAGGAGCAAAGCGAAGCTACAAACTGCGAATTGAGGAGCACTTTAACAGCTCAGACTCCCACCGCATATGGGAAGGCATAAAATCCATCACAGACTACAAAGGCTTCAGAGGAGCAAAGCGAAGCTACAAACTACGAAAAGAGGAGCACTTCAACAGCTCAGACTCCCACCGCATACGGGAATGCATAAAGTCCATCACACACTACAAAGGAAACAGCAGCAGCATATCAAACACAGTTAACCCATCTCTCCCTGACAGACTGAACCACTTCTGTGCACAGTTCGACAGAGCCAACAACCAGCTACCACTGGATGGAGCACCATCAACTGCTCTAATGCTGCAACCACACGAGGCGAGAAGGACCCTAAGCCACATCAACCCCAACAAAGCCGCTGGCCCGTATAGAGTTTCTGGGCGGGTCCTGAAGCACTGGAAGCAGTGTTCACCAGCCTGTTCAACCTCTCCTTAGAACAGGCTATCGCTCCCACCTGTCTCAAGACTACTACCCTCATCCCAGTTCTAAAACAGGCAGCAGCCAGGTCCCTGAGCGTCTATCATCCAGTAGCACTGAACCCCATAATAATGAAATGCTTTGAAATACTGGTCTTAACCCACATGAGGAAAAACATCCCACCTTCTCTGGACCAACACCAGTTTGTCTACAGGGCAAACAGGTCTGCTGGGGGTGCCGTCTCGCTGGCCCTTCACACTGCCCTGTCGCATCTGGAACAGAGAGACGGCTATGTATGGATGTTGTTCATTGACTACAGATCCGCCTTCAATACCATCACCCCAAAAAAGATGGCTAACAAACTGATTGACCTGGGCCTCAACACTCAGGCAGCACCTCTGAGAACAGGGAGGCCATCCAGTGCATCATCACATACTGCATCACAGCATGGTACCAAGGGAGCACCTCTGAGAACAGGGAGGCCATCCAGTGCATCATCACATACTGCATCACAGCATGGTACCAAGGGAGCACCTCTGAGAACAGGGAGGCCATCCAGTGCATCATCACATACTGCATCACAGCATGGTACCAAGGGAGCACCTCTGAGA
>JABJVO010000114.1:151527-162396 GCA_026770805.1 Boulengeromyrus knoepffleri
ACGTAGAATTAAGGCAGTTCTGAAGGCGAAAGGGGGTCAAACACTGTATTAGTATGGTGTTCCTAATAATCCTTTAGGTGAGTGTATTTATCTTATATGCAATAATTAATGTGCAATATTCCTCCAATACTTTAATACTGTGTACTGTTATCGCTATATGTTACTTATTTTATTCCATATATCTTTTTTCCTCCTTAATTTTCCTTTAACTTATATGGTCTTTACTGAGGCTTCTTTAGAAGGATCCAAACATCATCTCATCTTATCTTATCTTGTCATCTTTTATAGGGTTGCACCTATAATCTTTCAGATGGCTGCACTGTGCTTTGGGAAGGCTGAGAGAGCAGGCCCTAAAAGTGTCCCTGTTGCTTTTCAGAAAAACCCTGAGCTGGAAGAGGAAGGAGCAGAAGAGCCACAAGCAGGAGGCTTCCCTCCCAGAACAGCAGCAGAAGCCCTGCTCTGATGGTGCTGCTCCTTATCTCAATGCAAGCGACGGACAGAGCCCAGAAGAGAGTCATTACCTAGGGTCATGATAAACTAATGGGAGGTATAATGGTCTTGTACTGGACTTCTCTGGGAGAACTGTTCTATCCATTTGAATGTGAAAACATAAATAGTGGTTTGTGGCGTCTTATTAGCTAAACTTATGCCTTGTTTAACTCTTGACAGTAGTATGCTTATTATATGCTATTTGAACAAAAGACATCTGCTAAATAAGTAAATATAATGCAAATGTAGCAAGATGCACCAAAATAAAATGAATTGTGTTTTGAACCACGTGATCATGTTTGAATTGCACTCCTAAGTGATGTTACAGAACCACAGTATTTGGGTGTTTGGTGCGAAGTGTAGAGGACGACAGTGTATGTTTACCTGCTCCTTTTGAGTTGAAACCTGATTTTTTTGTGGAAACTTTGTATAACTGTATCAGCAGAATCCGACCAATAACTTGTTACTACAGCAATCCTCCATATCTACAAGTGGTACATTACAAGATCTACCAAGGACAGCATACACTGCTGACAACAGCAAACCATCCGCGGACCCCATATATACATGATTTTCATATACATGTGGTACTTGATAAATCATGCACAGAAAAATATCAGGTTAGGTCAGGTCAGGTTGGAGCGCCTGCACTGATGCAGCACGTTGCCGCACCCACCACATGGCAAAACTCCTCGAGATCCCAGTTGGCGGCCCTGCAGGCCGACACGCAACCTAGTCCCACCCTCCAGAAATGGCCATCCATCTGCCACAGCCAGGTGTTACGTGGGCGTCCCCTCAGCCTGGTCCAGCTGCTCAGGTCCTTAGCAATGAGGATCCAGAGAGCCAGATCACCCTCAGGGAAACGCACCACGTGGCCGTAGTGACATAACTGACACTCCCTCAAAATGCAGGTAATGTGCCTCATTCGTGACTCCCTGAGCAACTGCTCGTTTGACACAAAGTCAAACCAGCAGTTCCCAAGGATTCTCCAAAGAGACACAGTACCGAAGGACTCCAATTTTCGTCTCAGCTTACTGGATAGTATCCAAGTCTCACAGCCATACAGCAAGACAGGGAGCACCAGGAATCTAAAGACTTGGACCTTCATCCTCTTACAAAGATACCGGGAGCGCCACACACCCCTTTCCAACGACCACATGACCCCTATCTATCTGCTGAATTCACAGGAACAGTCACCAGAGACATGAATGTCACTGCTGAGGTAAGTAAACCTCTTCACAAGGTCGATATTCTCCCCGCAGTCAGTCACACTACTGATGGCTGTGTCTAAGAAGTCATTAAAGGCCTGGATCTTGTTTTGTATGCAGGATACCCACAATCCCAGACACTCAAACCCCTCACTTAGTATCTCGAGAGCCCCAATCAGAGCCTCCATTGACTCTGCTAAGATCACAGCATCGTCAGCAAAGTCAAGATCAGTAAATCTTTCTTCATCAACGGATGCTCCACAGTTGCTGGACCCCACGACCCTGCCCAATACCCAGTCTGTACAAGCACTGAAGAGAGTAGGAGCAAGAACACACCCCTGACGAAGCCCAGAATCAACTGGGAATAACATGGAGGTTCTCCCTCCACTCTGCACTCACAGAACCAGTGTACAGGCCGGCTCTGACATCCAGCAACTTCAGGGGGATCCCGTGAAGTCTCAGGATGTCCCACAGGGCAACTTGATCAACTGACTCAAACAATTTATGAAAATCAACAAAGGCTGCAAAGAACCTCTGCCGATATTCGCGCTTGCCTTCGATGAGAACCCTCAGTGCAAGGATACGGTTGATGGTAGACTTCTTAGGCGTAAAACCAGACTGCTCCGGTTGCTGACAGGCGAGCAAATGATCATGGATCCTGTTAAGGATGACCCTAGCAAGGACATAACCTGGCAGTGAAGGCAGTGTTATCCTCCTGTAGCTGCTGCAATCCAGGCAATCACCCTTCACTTTCCAGATAGGGACTACAAGTTCAGTTTCCCAGTGAGTTGGGATGATTTGGCAAAGATTGCCTGCAATGCCAGGAGGGCAGCCTTACCACCAGCCTGGAGAAGTTCACCCCGGATACCACAGATCTCTGTGGACTTCCCAACCCCCAGCTGATTCACCACCCAAGCAATCTCAGTGAGATTGGGTGGTTCACAGATTAGTGGAGGATCAGCTTCGAGAACCATGAATCCGGGGATGTCCAACACCTTAGCTGGTGGGTCTGCTTTAAGCAACTGCTCAAAGTACTGTGTCCGCTCCTCCAGCGGGTCACAACTGCAGTGTCATCCATAAGGACCATTCCATCACCCACCCTGCCTGCAAGTCTCTCAGGAACAGATTCAGATGTGTGTAATGCTTTGATTCCCCTGTAAGCAGGACGTGGGTCACTAAACCACAGATGGTTTGTCACCTGGTCACAGATCCGTATAACAAATGCCTCGTTATCTACCCTCAGAGTCATCTCAGCCGTTCTCGGTTCCCGGTAGACTGGAGTTGCCACCAAGTCTTGTGCTGTGACTCCTCCTGATAATGTCCAGGATGCCCTGGGAGATGAAGCACCTCCTTCTGGGAACACTGGCAACACCAACACAACGCTCGGCAACCTTCAGGGTCTTATCACGTAAGGTCTCCCACATCACATTAGAGTTGGCAGTCGCACCCAAGTCTGCAAGTTCCTCATACAAACCGCATGCAGACTCATCAGAAACAGCTTGATCTTGGAGTCTGGCCAAGTCCAGCCTCATTCTCCTAGTAGGTGGCAACTTGCTGGATCTAAGCTTAATCTTCAGAGTAGCAACAACAATTGTGGTCAGAATTCACAAACTGGGCACTTCTGTAGACCCTGCAGTTCTGCAGGAGCCTCCAGCGTCTGCCCACAAGGTTGTGATCTATCCCCTTCGCCACACCAGCAGTATTGGAGTACCAAGTCTAACGATGTGGCTCAGGGCGTTGGAACCAGGATCCAGCAACCCACAGCCCCTGACCTTTCGCAAACTCGAGGAACATGGAGCCACTTTCACCCTGGTCTCCAGATCCTTGGGGACCGTCACAATCCTTATAGCCAGCCCTTTCAGTGCCAGTGGTTGCATTGAAGTCACCCATAATCAGAGGAGTGTGACCTTGTGGGCACCCATCAACCACTGAGCGAAGTTGCGAGTAAAATGTCTCCCTCAATGAGACATCACTCACCGCGGTTGGAGCATACACTGAGATAACAGACAAGACACCCAAGGAGTGCCTTAGCCTGAGTCTTATAATATGCTTGTTGAAAGAAGTGACAACAGACACCATCGGGAGGAGCCGATCTGCTTCAGCAACAGCTACTCCTCGAGTATGGCAGCCATCAGAGCGACCAGACCAAAAGTAGGTATACCCACCTGCAGAGCTCTTCAGCAGAGCTACTCCCGTGGAGAGCAGAAGGGTATCATGCCTGTTTATTCCAAGCTGTTGTGAGTTGTTTTACGGTGGCTGGAGTGCCGATCCCACCACCAACCCCCAAATTATTATTTTTTCACCAACATAAAATACAGTAAATGAATAGGGGGCAACTGAAATGCAAAGAGGGGATGGTGACAACCTCAAAATAATTATGAATGCTATGCACAGCTTTACAATTATTTAACAATTACATCATTACACCACACACACACAAACAGATCAACAAACCCCAGAAACCTGTACCATCCACACACCATCATGATAGCAACTTTCTGAGCTTGTTTTCTACAGAGCTAACTACGTTTACCAACATAAAACAAGAGAGTGTTTTAAGCAGCAACCACCAGTTCAAGTCACTCACATAACACTCTGGAGAAATCTCTGCAGATAAACATATGTAACTTGAAACTGAGAATCCATTTCCTTCTGCACAACAGAATCTAACACGGGCAATGCAGGATATTAGGTACATACTGTCCCGTAGTCAGCTTATTATATATATAGAGGGGTCGGACAATGAAACTTAAACACTGGCTAAAATAGTGTTTAAGGTTTCATGTCTATATTTGTGTAGCCTGGTTGCCAGTCTTTACTGATTGCACATTCCATCAGTAAGAGCAGAGTGTGAAGAGTGAATTAGTAGAGCAGAAGTACAGCTGTACTTAATATATTGTAATCCACATAACATATTGGGAGACATATCAAAGTTCAAAAGAGGACAAATTGTTAGTGCATATCTTGGTGGCGCATCTGTGACCAGGACAGCAAATCTTCGTGTGTATTGAGAACCACAGTATCCAGAGCAACCTTGGCATACCACCACGAAGGATGGACCACATCCAACAGGAGTAAGGAGGAAGTTGTCTAAAAGAGACGTCCAAACACTAACCCAGATTGTATCCAAAAAACGTAAAGCCACAGCTGCCCAACTCACTGCAGAATTAAATGGGCACCTTGAGTCTCCGGTTTCCACCAAGGAATCAATATTCATGGTCGGGCTGCGAATGCCAAACGTCGGTTTTGATGGTGCCAGCAGTGCAAATCTTAGGCTGTGGACAATGTGAAATGTGTGTTGTTCTCTGATGAGTCCACCTTCACTATCTTTCCCACATCCAGGAGAGTTAGTGAGGAGAAGCCCCAAAGAGGCTTACCACCTAAACTGTTACATAAACGTACTCCGAGTGCAGCAGATCAGTGATGGTTTGGGCTGCAATATCATGGTATTCTCTAGGCCTACTACTTGTTCTAGAATGCATCACTGCCAAGGACTACCAAACCATTCTGGAGGACCACGTTCACCCAGTGGTTCAAACATTATACCCTGAAGGTAGTGCCATGTATCAGGATGATAATGCACCAATATACACAGCAAGACTTGTGACAGAATGGTTTGATGAATATGAAAGTGAAGTTGAACATCTCCCGTGGCTTGCAGTCACCAGATTGGAATATTATTGAGCCACTTTGGAGTGTTTTGGAGGAGTAATGTTTTCTTCCACCAGCATCACATAATGATCTGGCCACTGTTCTGTACAGGAATCTGAACAAAACTCCTTTGGCCACTGTGCAGGACTTGTTCTTGTCATTCCTATGACAAGTTGATAGTGTATTGGCCGCAAAAGGTCCTACACCATCCATTTTCTGAAACCGCTTCTCCTATGCAGGGTCAGGTGAGGTCCAGAGCCTATCCCGGAGACCACCGGCACAAGACAGTAAGGCCCTACACCATACTAATAAATTACTGTGGTCTACAACTAGCCATTTTAGTTTAATTATCCAAACCCTGTATATATGTTTGTTAAAAGCTAGATGAACTAGGCTAGCCACCTTCTTGAAATACCAATAAAACTGACATTCAGCCACTCACCATCGATGAAGCATATGTGGAGAGGGTCCCGGTGTTCAGGTTCCTGGGTATTGAATTGGAGGTTGACCTGACCTGGAGTGCTAACAACAAGGAGCTACTGAAAAAGGCTCAGCAGATACTGTATTTTCTGAGAATCCTCAGAAAGGACCGTGTCCCCAAAAATCTGCTCCTTGTCTTTCACCACTGTTCCATGGAGAGCGTACTTACATATGGACTCTGAGTGTGGTACGGCAGCTGCACCTCCTCAGATGTGAAGGCTCTCCACAGGGTCATCAGGCCAGCAGAGAAAACAATTGGCTGCCCTCTCCCCACCCTGGAACAAATCTACACCTCCCCATGCCAGAAAAAAGTTATGGACATTATACATGATTCATCACATCCCGGTCACTCTCTCTTTCAGCTTTTGCCATCAGGAAAGCTGTGAACAATGAAAATCAGGACAAACTGCCTAAAAAACAGTTTTTATCCAAAAGCAATCATGGCCTTAAACTCTAAACAGAACTGTTCATTTTTATATTTCATAAGTGCAATTTATATATACAGTGCAATATGTATAGTAAATGCAATTTGTATAATTTTAATATATTCTTTTATTACTCAAGCCTCACATTGAGTCGCCTGCACTTTCTCAATTTCATTGTCAAGTGACAATGACAATAAAAATGATCTTATCATGGGACAGTAACCAAGTCTCCCACACACAATCCAACCCATTGAGGTGAGCCTGACTATATCTAGTTGACATGGCCCGCACCAGTTCGGGCTCCTTTCCCACTAGAGAGGTTACGTTCCATGTACTTAGTGCCAGTTTTGCTAACTGACGATTAGTCTGTCAGGGTCCCTGCCTTCGACTGCCACCCGATCTACATCACAACCGACCCCCATAGCTCCCCCTGCAGGCGGTGGGCCCAAAGAAGGACGTGCCCATGTTTTTGCTTCGGGCTAGGCCCAAAGGTCCCGCCCCAGGCCTGGCTGAGTGGGCTGAATGATCTTTTTCGTACTTAAAAATGAAAAGAAAATAATTAAAAATTTTAAAATCCTTGTGCAGAGTGTTGCCCCCATGACCCGACCCTGGATAAGCGGCAGAAAATGGATGGATAATTAAAATTAGGCCTTAATCTTCACCGAGGGAGCAGGGTAGGCCAACTTCCGGGGCAACATCCCCTTATGCCCTTCGTACACTCGCTCTCAAACGAGAGGAATTCTGACATTTCAGGTCAGACAACAGAGCAATTAAGAAAAATCATCTATTGAGGGATAACGAAGCAATGAAAATCATGTCTTTCTTACCCCTCAAAAGACAAAGGAACAATGAAAAAACATGTTATTACACATTTTACAAGTTTTCTTTAGACTACGATATGGGGGGGAATAATGTACGTAAATAATACACTTAAATGATTTTTATACCTATGTACCAAAAAGTTTGTGTATGTGCTAATTATGTAATGTATGTCAGTTAAGCAGTTGTGAAACTGTTTATTCTAGAAAATTTGTTGAGAATGAAAAATTAAAAATTCCCCACTAGGCTTACTGTTAATCTCACTCATACAGCCTAATGTTCATGTAGAACAATGTGCTTTTCTCATTCAAAAAGGAACCGACAGAACCCAAGGAAGAGTCAACAAGAAAACAAGTTACCAAATTTCACTGCATTGTACCATCAGATTCACTTTAAACAGATGTGACAAGATCAAAGACGACAGACCCAACTGTATTGGTCACTGCCAATATGTAGGGTATTCTCTCCAAACACAACAAACCAGTTTGTTACATGTCTATTTGCAAATAATCGTTTCCCCAAGGAACAACATTCACACATGCAGAAACATCCCTGTCCTAATCATTAAAGTCTGTGAATGCAAATGTAATTTTCTGCACAAACTGCACAAAAACCCAACAATTAAACAGACAACTAGTTTAATACAAAGCTTTAATACAGGCCAGTGAACGGTATGAAAAAATACCAAATTTATTTAACAGTCTAGTTCTTCTTGCAGGCAACTTCCTCACCAGAGCTTTGGGGAAACAAATGCTAAAAGGTAAGACCCTGTGTAAAGTCCCTCTGACCCACCTACAGCAAACACTGTGTCCCACTTAAAAACAGGCCATGAACAACTGGGCCAACTCAGGCCTGTCCGAACTCCAGCAGAACTTGTTGGGGTGCACTTGCCAGGATGAGAAGACTTATGAGGGAGACAAAGTCTTTTAAGCATTTTAGGGCTTCTGAAGGTACGTGTGTAACCACACCTGTTTTCACTATGCTGCAACAGAAAAGCGGGTGACTGGATGTCTACACTCAGACACTGTGTGTGTCCTCGCCCCCGACCAAGCCCCAGGCTGACTGATTTAAGCTGCACGTCCAACTCTAACACAGGAAAATAATGTAAATGGGAGTGGGAATGCTTTGGGGAGGGGCACGTACCCAGATCTGAGAGGCGGAGTACACCACAACATTTCAAAGGGCACGAGAATCTTCATGAAATGATGAAAAGGGGAAACAAACTCAAGTAATACCCAGTTAGTGGAAAAACAGAACTAAAACATCTGAACCAGTCAGGAAATCAGGGAGCCCTAGCAGGAAAGGACCTCCCAGCAGCCGCCATAGTGCAGCAGGGTGAGGGAGAAGAGCAGTCTCTGTTCCAAGGTGCCCAAGGGTCAGAGCTCACGGTGGGTGGCCTCCGTCACGGGGCCATCGCTGAGGCTGGGCGTCCCTGCTGGCTCACTGGGTGTCACGGGGGCATCGCTGAGGCTGGGCATCCCTGCTGGCTCGCTGGGTGTCACGGGGCCATCGCTGAGGCTGGGCATCCCTGCTGGCTCGCTGGGTGTCACGGGGCCATCGCTGAGGCTGGGCGTCCCTGCTGGCTCGCTGGGTGTCAGGGAAGCATCACTGGGGGTGAGGAAGGGGGTCTCCATCGAATCGCTGGAGCTCAAGGCCAGTTCGCCAAGGGTCATGGCAGAGGTGACCAGGGGGTCACTGGCTGTCTGGTGAGGGATCTCCCCCCTGCCATCAGTCATGGAGAGCCACGGGTGCCGTAGGCATTCGGCAGCCGTGGCCCTCTTCTCGGGCACCAGCTCAAGCATGGGCAGCAGAAAGCTGGTGAAGGCTTGGGCCTCAGCAGGGAGCCATTCATACTTATCGACCAGCACATCCTGCAGGCCCCAAGGCTTCAGGTTAGTGATGTGTCGCAGGTCCCCTGGTTGGGAGGGAGGGGGGTTACAATCTACCCTGGCAGAACCACAAAAATCCAGTTCTGGAGAATATACCCCTATGTGTGTGTGTGTGTGTGGCATCTATAAAAGCAGTGAACTATTGAGCAGAATACCAAACTCTCACAAGCCAGCAGACACACTGGTATACTAACCTGTACACATCATTTACTGCAGAATGTCTAACTTCTGCTGCTAGAGACAGCTTTTGCATCTTAATACACAGCCGCAGTACCCCCGCCCCCCCCTCCCTCACTTACCTTTTTTGGTGAAGAAATCCTTGGAGTATTTGCCGGCAGTGATGAGCTTGCGAGGTAGCCTTCCCAGCAGCTCAATAATCAATGCGATGTGGTCTGCATATCAGACACACACACGGAAAACGAGGAGAACGGGATAGGGAGGAGGAGGAAAAGGAGACATGGTTGTCAAAAACAATATTCCAATAATGGCCTGTGCTGGGAGGTGCAGACACACAGGGGACTCCCCACAAGACAGCTAGACAGGGGCACAGCGGACAGGCTACAGGCAGGGTCGGAGTGAGACTGAGTCAGCCCTGCAATGTCACACCTCAGGCAGGGTGCAGAGACCCACCCCTTCCAGCCTCCATCACCAGTCCAGCAGCAGGAATCCCCCAGCCTGGCACTGCGGTGAGCGCGCTTAAACATGCATGGTCATAGCTCATGCTGGTGTTTGTCCGGCAAAAACTTAACAGGCAACGGTGTGTTTTCTGTGTCTTGAGTGTCACTAGCCACAAATTATGTTCATAAAATAAAACTATAATTCAGATTAATGCCATCCCATTATGTGCTTGTTCTCTTGCTTAATAAAAGTTTAATTAATAATAGTTGACTGAGATTTAAATCACAATTTATTACTTGCTAATCAGGAGTTCAGCTTCAATGACAAACCGAAAACATCAAAACACCACCCAAAGTCACAGAAGTGAAAAAATTGAAGAGCTATCCTAGACACACAGCAATACAACAATGGGGAAAGAACGGGAAGGATTCAAACCCTGATGATGTTATTCATAACACCATGTGGGCTGAGCACAAATAGGTATCAAAGTTGGTTTGCTGGAGAATCTGCAACACACACTTTCCAAGGAGAAGCATATTTTGCTGGGTTAAACCTGAATTTCTATAACCAATTCAAGTCAAGAACATGGGATACATGCTTTGAGGTTAAGACAAGTATTTGTGCATACCTATAGAGAGGTTCTAGCCAAAGAAAAAACTGGACACGTTTGGGTATGCTTATTGTAGATTTTGCTTTCAGGTATTGCACCCCTCAATGACACCAAAATCATTTAAGAGGCGGAAAATAAAGTCAATTCAGACAAAAAAAGAAAAAAAAATCCCTGAAAGACCTGCAAAACCAGATTCCAAGAGGAACAAAGACCTGAAAGGTCCAGCAATTTGAAGATACAGTAAAACCTTGGATTGTGAGTAACTTGGTCTGCGAGTGTTTTGCAAGACGAGCAAAAAATTTTAATGAATTTTAACTTGATAAACGAGCGAGGTCTTGCAATACGAGTATTACGTATACGCTTCGTTAGCGTCACGTAATCACAACTGAGCCGATGGTTCTTCTCTCTCTCGCTGTGGGATTGTGGGTAATCATTCCTCATGCTCGATCCCATTCGGCGTGCCTCACTATAGTCAAAATTTAGTAGAAAAGCACCACTTGAATAAGGGTGTAGCAGTGCGAGCGACGAATCTGTATAACGACAATGCAATGTCCACATTTCCACGAAATCGAAAAGGAGGCCGTTATAGTGAAAGTCGTCCTGCAAAATAACCCTCCTCTTCTCCTCTCTCTCGTCTCCCTCACACCATCCATGATTCTTTTCAAAGGTAAAGTGCAGGT
>JABJVO010000114.1:169954-191638 GCA_026770805.1 Boulengeromyrus knoepffleri
CCCCCCGCCAAACCCCCCCCCCCGCCCCCCCCCCCCCGCCCCCCCCACAACCCCGGGGGGGGGGGGGAAGGCCCCCACAACAGGGCCTTTCCTTTTGAGGAGAAAAAAAAAAAACCCCCCCCCGGGGGGGGGGGGGGGTGCAAAAAAAAATACTTGCCCCCCCCCCCCCCCCCCCCCCCATGACCCACAGCCCACCCTAATGCATCGAGGGGCCAGCATTCCCTCACACTGCTGAAGTAAAATGTGAGCCAAAGTGTAACCTGGTTCATAAACGAAGGTCTATTACATTTATGTCCTCCTCTCCCACCACTACAGAATTCACTACCTACATAGACAGAACAGGGACTCATTTCTTATGGTTCTTGCAAAAAATAATAATAATAAAAAAAATAATAAACTATCTTTGTCATTGAGCAGCCCTGCAGTGAAGGCAGGGGGTATTTTAGACCCATGAGCCAATCTATTTAAAGGTCTTGTAAGACCAGAGTCACATTTGTTGGGCCAGGCAGTAAGGTGGGGAGGAGGGTCCATGCAAATTAAATATAGCAGTGAGCCATCAACCATGTGTGTGAAATGAGGGGAGAACTGATGTTAAATCACCAGGGCCCACCGACACCTCAGGGTAACAGCGTCGCTGTCAGACAACAGGCGGACGGAAAGCGGGGCTCAAATCTACAGGCCATAGTGTATGCATCTGTCTAGCAGGGAATCACCATATTAAAGCCACTAACGTGACAAGAGTGGCTTCTGTCGGTCCTAGGCACACGGAACACTAATAGCTATATACACTAATCAGCAATCATTGCAATAATAATAATCTGATGCTCTCATTCATCAAAACAACTAAATCAACAAGATCAACAACTACACGTGGGGCGGAAATGTCTGTATTGTATTTATACAGCAGGCCGTCACAGCTACCCGTAAATCAGAGAGCCTATAACCTGGCACAGTATGAGAAGCGTGAGAAATGAAACACCGTCCAAAAGGGCGGAAATAAGGTGGGGGACGGAAATAACCGCCGCTTCAGAGTGGACTCACTATTAAGGCAAACTTTCACGAAGATTACTGACCGAGCCGGCCTCAAAAGACAAGTCATTCTCTTAGCTCCCAACAAGTATTCCTGTGAACAAGTCAGACCTATGAGCCGCCGAAATCAACACATTATAAGTATATACCACAAACTAAAGTGAAAGTCGAAACGAGTTTCGATGTAGCCGGAATGGAAGGTGACCAGCAGCCCGTGGCCGGTCCTGTAAGGGGAATCCAGCCGGCATCAGCCTCCGCGTTGCGGCGACGCGTCAGCGGCCTAGTCCGGCACACCGGGTCACCCGTTAGCCGGGACGCACAGCGGTACAAAACACTTACTTTTTACTGGGTTTCTTCGCCTTGCCACGCTTCTTCCTCGCCTGCAGCGCTAGGACTGTCATGTAACGAAAAGCCACAAATAAACGAAACTTTAATCGGCATCCACGGTCCGCTGGTATTTTTAAACTCCGTTTGTTTAAACTTCCGCAATGAACATAAATGACATTTTGTTTCTGAATCATATTTCTCCCTTCTATCCATCCGTGTGACAAGTGCATGATACGGTTTAGCTTATAAAATTAGTGTCTACGATTTATAGATATACGTGTGTTTGTATATAGTCTTATCAAAATCAAAATCCAAGAAAGTAGCTCCAGGCACCATATAGACGAAACAACTAATGACCTAAAGGACAACTATACTTAATTTCCACATACATTTGCTAACAATATCAGGATAACTCATTATACACATATCGTGCACTTTTCTTGTAGGCTGATTGACCACGAGCTTCCGATTTGGCTTTCCATGGCAGTCAACCGTGTATATTTGTGCAAAAGGCATACAATTACGCATTCAACTGGTTACGTACAATAGCTTAAACTTACATCTATAAAATGCAGCAAAAATAATTAGTTCTTATTGAGAATCCTAACGATCGGATGATCAATATATATATAATAAAAATTACCTTTCCTCTCCATGTTGGACTGGCGGTTCTCGTCTTGCGCATGCGCGAATCGGGAATCGTTCACAAACAACGCGACTCTTTGTCCACGCCTCGCTGGGTTATAGATCCGCCTCAACTCTCCGGTACATTTTAAATAGCTAATCATATTCGCTGTTAATTTAAACGAATTAAGAAAAATTAGACATTGCAAAACAAGGAGAGAAAGCAAAATTTATTTTCGTACCTATTTTGAACAATCTGCACATCAAACCTAAAAGTAGCATTTTTAGTACTATTAGGGCAAGTCGTGAGCTGAAATTGTTTTATTTTATATATTTCCTTTGTGTTTAAATGTTTTTTAATAACTTCTCTAAATTAGTAACTGTTTAAGAGGGCTACAGAAAAGGAGATTTTCCAGACATGTAATGAACGCTATGCGCCATCTAATGGTTGTCTTTAGAAAAGTTTAGATAGACAAAAGGCTTGTAATGGCCAAGTAGACAACCAAACAAGATAATGAAACGTTTCATTTGCAATATACCTATTACGTCTGCATTGACAGTTTTCATAAACACCAAATACGAAAGTGTAATTCCGTTTATTTTAAAGACAAAAAGTATATTATTCTCAGGATATTTTGTTATCTAAGGTGCAAGATATTTACCCATGGACTTGATGTGTTTTTCTAATTGCAACACCCAGATTAATGAAATGGCTTAGGCAACAGACTTCTCAAGAGATTGACACATGGAGAATGCATCGAGAGCCTATGTTTAATTCTCCATGGATATGTCTATCGACAGCTGCTAGAAAAATGTGAATCTTTTGGAATCACCTGGCTTTCTGCATTAGAATGTGGTCAGATTTTCATCTAAGTTCCAAAAATGAACAAACACTCTTGTATATATTGAACACATCATTCAAACATTCACAGTGTAGGTTGGAAAAAGTAAGTTTATTAACTAGTAACCTCTTTTGGCAGCAAAGAAGCGCTTCTGGTACTTGGGGGTCATACGTACAACATTCAGGAGAATTCTGGGACCATTCCTTCTTACAGAACTGCTTCAGCTGAACTGATTCATAGGATATTTGGAGACTACAGCTCTCACATCATTCCACATCATCTCTGTAGGGGTAAGGTCTGGGTAAGAAAATTACAATAATTTGTCTTTTTTTAGTTAGAACATTGTCTTTGTTAACTATTGTAACTTAGATGAAGATCAGATCACATTTTATGCCCCATTAATGCAGAATAACAGGTAATTCTGAAGGGTTCATATACTTTTTCATCCATCCATCCATCTAATTACATTTAAAGTTTTCTCCAAAGCAGCGTACAACTGAGGCACGTCAATTTCATATTTATTTAGGTTTGTGTTTCATATGCCGTGAAGCAATACACTGACATTACTACTGTGAAATGTTTCAAGAATTGACGAGACCTGATGCTTTATGAACCATTAAAATTCTGAACGTGATGTAACTTTTTTCGTTTCTCATTTGAAATGTTTTTCTTATTACATTGGAACCTAAGTGATGGATTAAGTAACAAGGTTAAGTTAATCAGCTGCAGTGTTATTATTGCTCATTTTGGTTTTTGATCTTAGCTTATATAGTATGGTTTATTTGTTTTTATTTAGAGAATCCAGTATGAATACACGGTGCACATTATGTAATAATATCCTCAAAATAAGCAAAAGTTGTTTTCAGCTAATTAAAAAACATGACTTTTGCTAAATGGTATTAACCAGTAACAAAGTATTTGACATTTGTTTTTAAATTATTTGCTAAATGATTCCACAAAACCGTTTTAAAAAGGCAAATCAAGTGTCGTGGAACCCACGACTGGAAAATGCGTTCTTGTAATTCAAGTAGGAGACCTTCCATCTTTAATACCATGCTCGATTACCTCTATTCATGAATATTACGTTTTTTTTTGCCAATTAATGCTCAAACTGCATCTTGTTTTGCGTCATTCATCCAAAGCTACACGAGAAAATGATCAGACCCAGTTCACACTTGTACATCTGAAAACCACCTAACGATAATTACAGCAAGATCCAAGCGTAAAGCAGGCCGTGTAAAAGAAAACAGTACAAAACAGCCTTTATTTTAAAGTGGTACTTAATGTTAACGTTCACACAGCCCAGTGTGGTGGATGAATTCAGTACATAAAATAGTGGTCTTGAAATTTTTATAAGTAAAGCATGTTCATCATCCAGAAAAACTAAATCAACAGTCTCAATACAATGCTTCTTGCCATAACATCAGATATTCACGTGACTGTCCAGCTACATTAAGTACACCATTAAAGACAAACTCCATACAGATAATGCTGATGAAATAATCAAAATGCAGTGTGATGAAGACAACAGCACAGAAGGCAGTAACTAGTATTTTTTTACATTTTGGAGTACTTGTATTTTATGAAACAAACTTGGGGCTCTTTGTTGTTGTTCAGAGGCCTCTGGCAGACTATTGGAAATGAACAAGACTGTTTCCAGCAAGATCCACTTGTCCATTCAGCCTGGAATTATACAGAACACTAAACAGAACAACCCTACAATACTACCACACTCAAATGGTCTTTGAAGGCATACTGGTTTTTGGCCTGATGATTCTATTTTGTTGTATAAAAATACATTTACAAATTGGATTATATTGTGGTAGTTCAGAGGAGATTGTACTGGATGGGACTTCCGTTACGTCCCGGATGGTCTCCGCCTGTATAGCTGAGGATTGAGCTGGTCTACCCTCTAGGTAAGGGATAGACAAGGGATAGTGAGATTTCTTTTCTTATTAAATACCCTGAAGACTCAAAACAACTAAAATGAGGAAAAACAACTGGGCACCGCATGATGTGAAAAAGGCAGATACTGGCTGACACCTTGGTGGGTCCCGCATGTGCATTGTCGTGTGGGGAGGGGTCTGGTCCAGCCCAGTGCTGCAAAATTGTTTCGTACTTCAAACTGTGGAAACATTTCCCAAACCACACCAGCAAATTACTCAAGTTTTTGATGATAAATTAGGCCTTTTGGGCCAGAATCCAGTGACTGTCCCCTTCCCAAATCCTGGGAATCAAGGGTTGACACATTTTCATGTTTAAGAGAAAGAAAGGCAATTTTTCATAGCAACAACAGGTATACTGACTTCCACTCATTCTTAAAATGTCAAACATGAGAGGATTAGACACTGCTGATAATGTGGTGGACTAAAGAAATAATTTAACCTTCAAATCTGCATCCATTCACTAAAAAAATAAGACATTTTCAAGTGAGACCGTTGTCCAAAATTTGAAAAATAACTGCTAACCAATTTTGTTTTCCCCACACCATACCTCACTGTGCAATAACACACCTGCTTAAAAATACTGCAGTCCTGAGACCCAACCAAAGCATGACCACACCGCATGCAGGGAGACTCATGGAGAAGCGCCTCAGGCTGAAGTCTGAGCCCTTTGCCCACTGAACCTCAAACCTAGGAGGGAAGCCAGTGTCAGCACCGGTACTAAATAGTCTGTCCAGCAGTACCAGTCCACATGGTGTGAGGGCATGGGGCAGCGGTGGGAGCAAACTGCCGGCACCCTCTGTCACATCTCTCACATCTCTCACATCTCCATCTCACAGTCTAAAACTGGGGGCTTGAAGCTGATCACTTCCTCATAGGTGAGTCCTGCCAAGATGGGAAGACAAATAGAGAAGCAATAATTTTTCTTCAATTATACGATTAAAAGATGCTAGCAGGTCTGTAAAGAGCACATTCAAATTATGCATGAAACAAGAATCCAATTAAAATGTGAACTTTATTTTACTTTTATTTTTCTTATACATCATGTACTATATACTGTACTAGATCACCTAGCATGGTTTTGTAGTAGAAGTTTGCACCCAAGGAAAATAAGATCAGATACAATGAGTTTCTCACAGAGCAACCCCCCTCCCCCCCCACTCACTCACGTTTCCACTCCTCAATATCCAACTCGCGGCTCTCAAAGCTCTGGTCATAGGGTTCTGCTTCAGGCTCGTCATCTGGGTCATGGTATTGGGAAAAATACGGGTGGGCCAGAGCTTCGGCTGCCGTGATCCGCTTATCGGTGTCCAGGACCAGCATCTTCTCCAGCAGGTCTACGGCTAACGTGAGGGAGAGCCAGGAATATACTTCAGCTCCCCATGACTCGCCGTGATCTTTAGTTACCGAGAGGCAGCATGCAATATCAGGAGCATCTGCTCAGCTCTCATGGAATTCTGTAATGCACTCAAACGTGATGTCTCCCTGTAGAAACACCTTCTGTTTCTCACTCGGCTCCCTGATTACACGTCTTACCCTGTGGATTTGCTCCAATGAACACGTCAGCAAAGTTCCTCTTGGGCATCTGGGCCAGAGAGCTGATGTAGTTTCTGGCCTGTCCGAACAGCAGAACAAATGTGCGTGCAGGCAGCTCAGGACATGCTAAACAAGAAGCACTTACCAACAACAAAAACACAGCAACACTAGGGAGTCCAGACATCATCTCATCCCTAATCTGAGTAATCTTATCCAATCCAACATCATCCATTTCTAGAGGACAGAAGCTCCTGGTAGCTGTTGATCATTAGGTCTGCTCATAACTGTAGTCTGAACTCCCAAAGTGATTTCTGCTGATGATCCAAACAATCTAGATTACTGCTATCCATGGCGAGATCTGTGTGCCTCTCATTTAAAGGAAATAATTATTAAGTATAAATAAATGAGCAAACTGCTTTGGGAGCTGCAGACGTGCATCGTGCTAATCTGGCCTTGGAAAAGCCCCAGGGGCAAAGCCAGGAGGTGGGGTGATGGAGAAATAGCAGCATCACAGACTGGGCCAGTGCTTCCCAGCCCGGTCCTTGGGGGCTCCCAGTCAGTCCCTCCCAGCTCTGTCTGGGGCTCCCCCGAGGACCAGGCTGGGGAACACTGGATTAGGAGAGCTTTGAGTGGAATGTACTATTTATTTTATCTTTACCGTTATTTAATTTAATAATTAAACATTTTTTGCAGAGTAAAGCCAGATGATGTTAATTTTATTCAGTTTTCACAGGAAGCGATGTGAAGCCCCAGGGCACTGAGGCCACAGGCGTCTGTTAAGGCCAATTCATACTTTACTTTTCTTTCGGTTGTGATCGGGGGTAGCTGTGACTGGTATGCATGTAGGCCAGATTTTCTAGTGGAAATCAAGCACGTCCGTCCGCATCGACCACGCATGTGCACGTTAATCGACTAGGCATTTCCAGTAGGTGGCAGCGTGGACTTTCACAAATTAGCGGTCAATGACAAAAGAGTAGAGAAAGCATAGTTGTTGTTGTTGTAGTTATAGTGAGCGGCTGTATGAGGACGGTTAGGGGTACCTGCATATCTAATTATTCATACTGTCCAGACATTATACCAAGTCATCTGGTATCTGGTATAGCAGCAACATTTGGGCAATTTGAAATTTTGGCAATACAATTCCCCAAGCAGTTGGGGGGGTTTGGGTCCTGGCTAATTTCGTCGTAAGCATTTGAAAATACTGTGGTATGCCTTGTTACCATAATACCGGCCAAGCCTTCACTAATAATTTTAAAACTGTTCATAAAAGTTTACCTGTTTCACTACACTGCTTGTATTTGTGTTTGTTGCAACACATCTGCCCTCTGCTGGTCTGGTGGAGTATCACTGCTGTATGCAGCACCGACCGCGACCATCTGCATCCACAGCCAAATTTATTACGATGACAAGCACACGGCCGTCCGCAGCCCAAAAGCGCACACAGAAAAGTGAAGTACGAACCGGCCTTTATACCTCCCCCTCCCTAAGTGTACAAATCATGCCATTTAATCGAAATTTTCACAGTACCAAGGCGCCAGTTGGTTGAATACCGGAGTACCGGCGTTTGGACAAGCAGCCGACATCACAACCTAAAGCAGGGCAAAGAGGCAGAAGCAAACGTGTGGGGTGGGTGTGGAGTAGGGGCAGCGGCTCACCTCGTGGCTGGGCATCCTGCTTATTAGCGAGGCAGGGGGGGTCCCCGTCAGCCGCATTATCTGCTGAAGCTGGTTTATATCTTTGCGGCACAGGTCAAGGCGTTATAGCACAGATTAGACAAGCGGCAGAGCATCGCACGGGCATCCCTACCCTGAGAAACCCACCCTGGACCTTGTCCCTGGCCTATGACGGCCCTAAGGCCTACAGGGATTTAGTGTGTGAGAGGCTGGGGTGCAGGAAGGCTGAATGGTGCGTGCAGAGTGAGCAAACAAACATGCTCTTAGAGAAGGCGTCAACACCCAGGTGGAAAGAGGGCAAGTGGAAAAGCAAAGCACATCATTCAGTCGACGCCACCGGCTGCAGTGACAATAGCAGTGAAAACAGAAGGACAGGACCCCCCCCCCCATAAACCCCGCTGGAAAATGTCAAGGATAAACACAAATAGTCATACCTGTGGTGGTTCACCTGCCCTCAAACAAAAGGATAAAGAAAATGACACCCAATGATTCAGCAACAGTGGGAAGAGCTGATTTTAGAGAGCACCCTTCAGCTAAACTGACTGACCCTCAGCGTCCCAGGTCAGGGTGACATTAAAAAGAGGAAAGGGGAAGCAGCTTTGAAACCGTAGTTTCCTTGAGGACAAGCATAAAAACAGCTGCAATCATAGATCAAGAGATAGACGGAGAAACAGGCAACAAAATAAAAAGACGGAACAAGAAACCCACACTCACAGACTCTGAAGATATTTTCTTCAAGAGCTCTGGCCCTGGAGTTCCAACAAGCAGCATAATTAGCTTCAACTGATCAATATCTATCAAGTCATCATAAAGGAAAACAGGGGAGGGGCTGACCTGTCAATCAAGGCTACTGAAGCGATCTATTGGCCAGAGGAATAAGCACGCAGACCATGGAAAATTGAAAATGAGCCTCAAGTTCAGTCACTTGTAAAGTTTCACTGTGGGTATTCAAGGTCTCATGAAATGTTTATATTAAATAGCATTAGTGTTCATTTAAAATAAAACAAAATGTCTCACCCTAAGTAAAACACCACGGTGTGAGTTCCTGTGGGGATTTTAGCCACATCATTTAGCAAACCGCTTTTTTTAACAAGGTGCAGTGAAGGAGAGGTCTGGTGCTAACAATTCCTTGTTCTTCAGAGTGAAGTTGCAGCTTGTCCGGCGTAAGAGTGGACTCCAATGCTGCACATGTACATAATACCCAGTTAACGTAATGCAGGGGAACACAGATTTTGCCATAATTACTTATCGGTACTAGAACAAGATCCTTGAACCAGCAACTTTTTGGGTCCCATGTTCTTGTCATCTGCTGTCCCAAACCCCATCATGGCATGGGGCCTAGCATGCATCACATGGCAAAGGGCTACGGTTATGAGCTATAACACGCTGCACAATACATACGTGGATCACACCTGTGAAGGACTCAATCTGTGAAAAGATTTGGGGGTTAAAAATTAAAACCTAAAAAAAATTAAAAGAAAAAAAAAAAGGATAATAATTAAAGGATACGGTCGGTGCCGGGAAATAGAGTCCGCCCTGTGAGAAGCTCAGCCATGATGCAGCCCACAGACCAGATGTCCACTGGAGAGGCACAAAGACAAAAGGGAGAGTCCCACAACTGCCAATCAGGGTCCAGCTACAGCCATTGCCCCGCCCCCACGAACTGGGAGAGGGCAGCAGCAGCATGCGGAGGGCGGCACCAAAGGGAGAGTCCCACAACTGCCAATCAGGGTCCAGCTACAGCCATTGCCCCGCCCCCACAAGCTGGGAGAGGGCAGCAGCAGCATGCAGAGGGATGACACCAAAGGGAGACACTCACAACTGCCAATCAGGGTCCAGCTACAGCCACAGCCCCGCCCCCACAAGTCAGGAGAGTCCAGCAGCAGCTTGCAGTGGCAACATGTCACCTGTCATGTTGTAGTGCATCCAGTTGAGCATGATCTCCGGTGCACGGTACCAGCGCGTCGCCACGTAGCCCGTCATCTCCTCATCGCTGTGCCGTGCCAGGCCAAAGTCCAGGATCTGGAACAGATGCATGGAAGAGTGACCTCTGCTGGCAAGACCTTCAAGGTTGAAGGCCATATACAGGCTTTTTTTGGATTTTTCATTATCTGAACTGTAGCGTTCCATAAATGGAAGTGTGAAGCCATGGAGGAGAGCGAGTCCCCCTCCTGGTACACTGTCTATTTTTGAAGTGATGATCTTCCAAAAGAAATGGAGGACGATGCTGCCCAAGGCTCGCACCGACCCCGCGGAGAGGGCCTACTTACCTTCAGCTCACAGTCCTCATTTACAGCCAGGTTACTGGGTTTAAGGTCCTGGAGGGGAGACACATGGGGACGTGAGAGGGTGGTCTATGCAGGAAGTCAGTCACACAAGCCAATCAGAGCCAACTGCAATCACTGACGCAAGCACACGTTACCAATGTCAACTCTCTGGGTCAGGAGTTATACGGAAGCCAGGCCTAACTGCAGCCTTGGTTAACAGTCAAGCCAAATTCACAGGTCATGAGAGCAGAATACTCAGCACTTACTCGGTGGATGATGTCAGCCGAGTGGATGTACTGAAAAAGAAAAGTGAAGTTCAAATTCAATGTTTGAATGACATGCAGCAAAGCTCATGCACTGGGCTGTACTAGGTGACACGGCTGACCTTTAACCCCCGCAGAATTTGATAGATGAGGAACTGCACGTGGTCGTCCGTGAGCTTCTGACACTTGACAATGTTGTTGAGGTCGGCACCCATGAGATGAGTCACCAAGTACCTGCCGGGTAGATCAGAAGATCAGAAGAGCCCTCAATGATATTACCATCAATATAAGAGCAAAAGAACACGTTATGAAATCGGTAAAAGGGTTATTAATAATATGTCTTATTTATACAGTGCCTTTCATATACTCAAGGACACTTTACTATTTAAATTAAAATTTTACATGTTTTAATTTAACAAGACAGTACATGTTACGTACAAGAAGACAAATAATATTCATTGAAGAGATGTGTTTTTAACTGGAGCTTGAAGTCGATGAAAGAGTTTTCTTCACAAAGATCATGAGGAAGAGCATTCTGAATTTTAGGAGCCGTTACACTAAATGCTCGGCCACCCATAGTGAGTAAGTCTGCGTCAGATGATCTTAATGCACGAGCTGGAGTGAAAGGAAGCAGTAGCTCAGACAGACAGTCAGAGGCTAAACCATGCAGGGCTTTAGAGGTGATGAGTATCATTTTATATTCGGTTCTGGAAGAAACTGGCAACCATGGAGGACAGGAGTGATGTTAGCAGATTTTTTTAGTGTGTGTAAGTAAACAGGCAGCAGAGTTCTGAACATACTGTAATCTAATGATATATTTATCAGGGTGATGATCAGCAGAGAGACAAACCATGCAGTGTCCTACCTCCTCTGTGCCCCTGGAAAACCTGGTGAAATGAGTTACGCCAGTGTTCGTCACATTAATACATGTGCACATGCCTTGGAATGTGAGTGCCTCCTCCTGGAAAGACCGCCTGCATGCCCACAACACCCCCCCTCCGACCACAGCATGCAGACCTCATGGGTCACTTACACGTCATTAAACTCCTCCAAGCTGGTCGCTGGCGTGAAGACATCCAGGAGCCCAATCACCTGTGGGCAGCATTGCATCTGGTTGGTCAGCTTTCTTAACTAGCACAGCTGTCACTGCGTCTGGTTGGTCAGCTTTCTTAACTAGCACAGCTGTCACTGCGTCTGGTTGGTCAGCTTTCTTAACTAGCACAGCTTTCCTTCAGTAATATAAATAGCATCTGAGCCAGAGTGTTAAAACAATCTTAAAAAAACTAACACACACACACTAAGCCTGCTAACTGAAAAGCAGTCAGACACTAAGCTTGCTGCAGGTACGCCACCCAAACAGAGGTGCCCTTATTTGTGTGCAGCTGGGACTGGGGTGGGAACTCACTCACGTTTTCATGTTTCATGTGTTTGAGAAGCCTCAGCTCGCGGTAGGTCCTCTTGGCGTGGATGATGGACTGGAACGGACGGGACAGCTTCTTCACTGCAATCTTCAGCCCTGACTTGCTGTCGTACGATGAGCTGGGGGGTGGGGGGGGAGGTATGGTTGATCTTGAGGCAGCTTTAAATGCAATGTACCCAACATCGACAGAAGGGATTCCCGACCCCCAGGCGGCGGCCAGTATTCCAGCATGCCAGAACATAGTGGGGGTTTTGTGGAGGGGTTAGTTCATTTCCAAAAATATAAGTACATATTTTAATTTTCTACAGCCACTCACGAGCACGCATTGTCTTTGCATCTGAAAAAGTCTGGTGCACTAACTAATCCATCGGTAACCCCTCCCCACACTGTTTATCCGTCTGTAAAGTTTATGTACGACATAAACGGGTCCATGGAAATGAAAAGGTTGGACAGCCCAAGTCTTGATGATCCCAGTTTTGAATGGTGCATTATGTTTTCAGCATCCTGAGTGACTCATCCCAGGTCTGTTCCTGAGGGAACAATGAAGTCTGGAAACACATCAACAACTGTTGCCCTGTTCACACCTGGTATAAACGTGCATCTTGGGTGATCTGATCACAAGTGGACAGAGCTAAATACAGGAACGGGCCCTATAACTTCCAAAGCACCTTTGAGCAGAGACTCCTCTGCCTTTATCTCTGCTTAAGAAGGGTCACACCGCCTAATCTACTACAATCTTGAAAAAAGTTATAAACCCAGAAAAACAACGACAAACGAAAAAAAATGCAATCTAGTTGGAAGACACAACAAAAAGATCAGGACGGCATGTCAATAATTTTTTTTTTTTTTTTTTTTTTTAAGTATTTTATTTAATATAGTAGGACAGCATGCATATAATGTGCTGTCCTAGCAATGTGATTTTGTTGTTTAAAAAAAAAATTTTTGGGGTATTTATAAAAGAGCTCGTATTTCTCACAAACCCATCTAGGAGTGATTTAAACAGCAAGGATGAAAATGATTATGATTGTCTCGGAGAACGCATACAGTGCTCATGCAAAAGTCGCAGAGGTAATCTTTAAACTGATTTTTAAATATGCATTACATGATCTCAATAAAAGGAATAACTAAAATTGCAAAACAAGGTAACTTTTCTTTTTCTGACAGGGTAAAAAAAGTTTTTAGCGAAACTTTACCCCCCTGCACTATAATGTTCATACAGTATAAAGGTAAAAAAAGCCTGATCTTAATCTAGCTGACTAGCAATGTTAGAATTATATGCGCAAAACATGCAATGTTGGCATTAATATCGCACATCATCCAGCCCTATAATGTAATACAGCCGTTTTTCGAATTCAGTACAAAATCCCCGCCTTGCATTGTAATGTCATTCGGCACTGGTACCAGTTCTTACACCAGTGGAAAACCAACACCTATAAGTACCAAATTTTTGGTACTTTCTTGTAGTATCAAAAGTATGGTACCTGGTGTCTTATGACAGTAAGCAGCCCAAGAAAGGCCAGTTGTGCTTGGACCTTAACCAGAGTGGCCCGTCACAGCAGCCAATCTCACGGCAATAAAAACCCCACACAAAACAAAAGAAAATAAGCCCTCAGGTGAAAAGGTTCAATTCTGACTTTCATCAGTACCCCCCATTTCATGGAGAAAGGCAAACAATGCAAACATTATCCAGCCTGTTTGCTGTGACTACAGCACGTCATCATGAGAGACATGGAACAATGCAGAAGAGCAGGATCTGATGCAGCCACAGCCAAGCCTTCATGCAGACAGCAACGGTCACTGTGCTGGGACTCCCTGTGCATAGTGTAAAACACCCGAGTAAAACACAACGTACAGAATTCTTGTCATGTGTGAAGTATCCCTGCGGCAATAAAAAACACAAAAAGCTCCTTCCTAGAAACACAGCCAGAGTCCTATGGCAAGTGTCCCAAGTGGTCTGGAAATGTTTTTATTGTATAAACTGACTTACAGAAGGAAATGTTCCCTGAAGATGAATGGACCATTTGGACAGTGTGCAGCACTGAAAGGTCACAGTCTCTAGGCTGCCGGGTGTAAAGTTTTCAGGCTGAGAGAGATTTCAAGACTGAGTTTATTTATTTATTTATTTTTAACTGATTGTGTCTGTCACACCATTTGCTATGTATGTATATTAATAGTCAAGTACTTGATAAGATTCAGAACCAGGGGAAGTTTAAACTTCTTATTACCATGCACGAGTCTGTCCTGAGGGTAAGAGTCTCGGTCAGCGTGCAGAGTAAGAGAGGACAGGCATATGCAGCTGACTCCATAGCAGGGAATGTGCTAACATCACTGCTGGATGACTGCATGTTTGTCAGATGATGTATGCTCTAAATAAATGTAATAACTAAACACAGATTATGTGATTCACAGTAACTAGTTTAATTAAAACTGTAAATAAAAATACTTCAAAAGTTAATTCCAGACTTGAGTATTATGACTATACACAAATTATGAGTATGCACAAATACTCCAATCTTATTTGACTGGGGGGAATATCTGAACACTCATAGAAGCATGTCTCCATTTTGAAGAAAGACAAGTGAACCAAGGGCAGGACAATTTGGAGTATTTCAGGGCTCCTGAGTTTTGTATTTTTAAATTATTAGTACTGTTACGCGCTTCCTGTGAACCAGTTACCTGACAACACATTAAACTTTAAGAATTATTCAAACATCTAATTGTACTGCCCACAAGGTATTATTATCCACCAGAGCTGCAAAATACAGAATTATGTACCGGTTTTCTATGAGAGAGAAACATGTTCTGCGATGCAGACACCATGGCTGCACCACTGGCCAGCATTAAATATGATATTACACTGTATGGAAGCAAGTCTTAAGAGAAGCTGCAGCGGAAAGCCAATGGCGACGGTGCGTGACTGCTAAGGAGGACAAGAATTAAACAGCGGCTTTAAAAAAATCATAGAAAAAAACTCATTAAGGAAGTACGTGAGCGTGTGAACATCAGAAACGAGGAGAATCGGTCGTGAGAGCTCTGCTGTTAAAAGCAGCATTTCCGAAGGACGGGGGTAACTGAACGGTGCCGGACTGGTCCAGGCCGAACTACCCGGGCGGCCCATCGGCCTCAACTACAATCCCGGCGCGTTAAATCCCTGAATGTGCGTCCGACACTTATGCCTAATTCTGGCGCTATGAGTCACGGCGGGTAGGCCTGACATTGCAGCTAGGGCGCCCAGACCAGAGGCAAAGTCTTTGGCCCGCTTGTAAGCCTCAGCAAATATATCCCACGGAGAAAATACACTGACCAAGTAATGTCCTGGTATAATGCACCAGCGTATAATAAGTCTGAAATGGAAAAACGCGTTTTAGAGACACAGGTCTAACAAAGTTGCAGGAAAAATAAATGGGGTTTATTTTATTGATTTTCAAATTTCTGTAATACTTAAGCATGCACTAAGCTCGACATTTGCTTATGGCTCAGAGGTTTATAGCTGGTTACAGCAAATCGGTCCTAGTGCGATGATCACATTCGGTTTGCCAGGCATGTCCTTGGATTATAAGGCTAGGGAACCGGGTGGATGCGTTTCTCCATGTCAAGCTTAGGGAGTTCTGATCACCAGAAACCATGCACAGCGAGCACAATGCTATCGGCGCTGCCCGCAGACCACCCAAAGCAGTCATGGAACCAGGAAAACCCTGGTAAACAGAAACACCCCAAACGTTACAGCAAAAGATACACGCAAAGCACATTACAGCGCTTAGCCAGCAGTCAATAAAACATCTCGATCGATAAATCGGGTGCATCTTAAATTAGGTACCTTGCTATGCGTTAACAAATGCTACAGAGAAATGTTTCCAGAAAATACTTATGGAAGTACCTAAATGGCTTCCTTGCACTATACTAGCAAAAATGGTGACTCGGAGACAGGGAATAAACAGCACCAAATTAACAGCTCCACACATCACGCCACGACGCAAAGATATTTATTTCCTAGTCGATGCACTTAACAAAAGGTGCAACCATTTTAACCGACTGGAGCAGGTATGCTGGGAGGCTACGGCGTAGCTGCGGAACATGTCCGCGTAGGACGGCTCGGGACGGCGCCCGGGCGCGAGCGCGGAGTTCAGCGGCGACGCAGCGTGCAACTGAAGCTCACAGGCCTCTGATCGGCTGCCATGTACGGGGCTGTTATCGACGGGAAGAAAAAACGTCTTGGTCTGTGCACAAAGTATTTTTAAATGCATGTTTTACCATACGGATCCGTAGGCACCGGATCCAACTGGATTCAGGTTCTGGTAGCGCACCGGTACCTCCCATATCGTCTTATTCAGTTCCTGTCTGTAGAAAGTAGGTCTCTCCTTCTGCGACATTTCTGCAGGACAAGCACTCCAGCAGGCAAGACGGCAAGTCAAACTTTTTTCCCCTTTCGATTGGGTTGGGACGAGCCCAGCTGGACGAACTGGAGGGTTAAATTGCCGTGACAGCTGAGAAACGAGGATGATCGCGATGACCGGAAAGAGCTGATCGATGGCTGCGAAGGCGACCCTCCGGAGAGCGCTGGGGGAGCGGCAGGCGTGCGTGCGTGTGTGTGTGTGACGGCTGCTTTCCGAGCACGATTCCGCCCACGGTACGGCGGCGGCCCCCGGCTTCGTCTTCCCAGCTCTGTTCCCTAATACAGGGGGGGGGAGGAGTGAAAAGGGAAGTGAACATTTCTTTCTTTAACATCATGCTAAGTTGCTTCGCTTTCATTCAGCATCTGGGTACACACTTTTTATAGTGCAGTTAGGGAAATGATTTTAAAAAGCCCACCAACAAGACCAATAATTTATATAAATAATACAACGTCAACAGTGATTGATAAAAATGTAAGACATTTTATCTAACTTGTTCTAGATACCTACAGGTTCGTTTAATTTTCATGTAGGGTATAATGCAACGAACGTTAATAATTTGATTAAGGGGTATTGCAAGTGCACTTTGCACCCTCAGTATTAACAAGCATAATCGAAAATGCTTCTGAAACGTTTATAAAAGTAATGCCATTAAACTGATGACCCTTCAACCTTGTTAAATATAGCGGTCGGTGGTGAAGTGGCAGCAACAATAAAAACAAAGAGTTGTGAGGTTGTGACATTTCATTTTTTCCATGACCACAAGTCGCTTAACATCGTTACGCAGATGCCGGGGGGGGTCCTCTGCTCAAGGAGGACGATATTGCTCAGGGGGGCGCACTATCGTTGTCTTTCTAAACAGGAACCCAAAGGGGCATCGATGTTTCAATAAAAAAGAAAGCTGAAACCTTGGTGAAGATGTCTCATTATTATTTTTCTTTAACTCAGCTATTTGTTTTGTAGCTCGCCAGGTTTATAAACGCTCTTGATGTAAGGCCATTTGGAAGGTCTTAATCAGTGTGGCCGTTATGCATTCTGAAACTTTAATAAATAACAAAAAAAATTAATTTAATAGTAATTTCTACTATGATAATGCAGTTAGATGAGGATGGTGATCCAATGTGAAATTGTTACTCTGAAACTAGTGAGAACATTTTAAGTGTTGCATGATAAATCTACAAAAATAAATATTCAATGGATTGGAAGCAGAAATATCTAAGTAGCTGGCAAAGGCAAATCTTAACACAGCAGTGTTTAGTAAAGTTTCACACTGAGAAAATTATTCACAAACTACACAGTACAGAAAAAATATTTTATACACCAGAAGGCAATAAGACGGCTTGGGTCCCCATTGTAATGGTAACACAGAAAGCTTTAGCACTGACTTTCAGAAAATAATGTGAACAGAACAAACATCCAGAGGCTCAGATTATAGTAAGGCAATCTGGCGATCTGTAATTACACTTAGAACTTGCATTTAGTATGAAAGTGGTACTTTCTGTAAGATTAAGATATGGCAGAGTTGCAATGAAATGACAGTACTGTTATTTCCAAAGTCTACCTGTACATTCTTGTTCTAAAAACTGTCTGCTAATATGGGAACAACTGCAATGTCAATAAACAAACTTTTCGCATTTTCAACATTTTTGTCTAGATGTAATCCTTTTTAAAAATAGGCTTGAGTAGCTTTACTTTTTTAGCTTTAACCGCATCACCAAGGCAGTGTAATGCTGAACAAACAGGACACTTTGCTAAACTGAGCTGCAGCTAATCCTCAGCCACCATCAGTAAAGGTAAATGGTGTGAATACCAGCACGATAATAGGCTAGTGAATTAGTGTTACACCTGTCTTACCTTTAACATGAAATTCTGACACATTATATCAGATTATTGTAAATGTATAAAGAATAGCTAGATATGAGGGAAACACTTTCAGAACATGATTACAACCACACTTCAGATAACTGAAAATCAAGGACAGCTTTAAACACCTTATGGGAACAATGTAACAATGTAAAATAAATATAATTTCTGATACATTCAATCAAAATTTATTTTCCCTATTCAAAGAAATAAATAAACATGATGGACAGCTGCTGGCACATTTTAGGATGAAAGGTAGACTCCACAGTTACGGGTATGTTGTGTGTGTGTGTGTGTGTGTGTGTGTATATATATATATATATATATATATATATATATATATAGTATAAAATATAAAGATTTGAATGAAAAATAACAGATCAGGAAAGAAATATTAACAAAAACTTACTCCACCGGATCCCGAGATGGAGCGATACCATTAAACAAAACCTGACAAAATCATAATTCAAAACTGTTTCAGGTAGAACATCCACTGAGAAGGAGGTGGCAGAGTGACACTCGCCCAAATCAGGCTTATGTCACAGTCCATGTCCTTGCTGTGCCCTCCCCTATGGTCATGCAGACCTCCACCTCTATGCTCTGCAGCTGAGCTGTTCAGTTCATCTCCATCTCCATGCCAGATGATGACTTCAAAGGGACGGAGTCAAATCCATCTGACGTTCTCTGAAAAGACACCCAGTCACACAAACATTTATTATGATTTAATACGGAGATACCCATATACTGTATGTTCCTCTCAGAACTGCATTGTTTTGTTGTGAAAATTTGTTTGCCTTAATTTTTCTGTATTAACATTTTAACACAATTTTAAAGTCACATAGTAGAAATCATAGGTTCATCCATCCGTCCATCCATTTTCTGCCACTTATCCAGGATAGGGTCGTGGGGGCAGCAGTCTAAGTAGGGATGCCCAGACCTCCCTCTCACCAGCCACCTCCTCCAGCTCCTCTGGGGGATACCAAGGCGTTCCCAGGTCAGCCGAGAGATATGATCTCTCCAGCATGTCCTGGGTCTGCCCCGGGCCTCCTCCTGGTTGGACATGCCCAAAACACCTCCCCAGGGAGCCGTCCAGGAGGCATCTAGATAGATGTCCAAACCACTTCAACTGGGTCCTTTCGATGTGGAGGAGCAGTAGCTTTACTTTGAGCCCCTCCTGAATGTCTGTAATCTCTGAAGCTGAGCCAAGCCACCCTTCAGAGCAAACTAATTTTGGCCGCTTATATCCACAATCTCATTCTTTCAGTCACTACCCAGCGCTCATGATCATAGGTGAGGTTTGTAATGTAGATTGACTGGTAAATTGAGAACTTTGCCTTCCAGCTCAGCTCCCTCTTCGCCATGAGAGGACGGGACAGCGTCAGCATTACTGCTGATGCTGCACCGATCTGTCTGTCGATCTCCCGCTCCCTTCATCCCTCACTTGTAAACAAGACCCTGAGGTACTTAAACTCCTGCATTTGGGGCAGTAACTCATCCCCCACCCAGAGCGGGCAATCCACTCTTTTCCAGTTGAGAACCATGGCCTCAGACTTGGAGGTGCTGATCCACTTGGAGGTGCTGATTCTGGCCTCCTCACACTCAGCCGCAAATCACCCAGTGCATGCTGGAGGTCATCAAATGATGATGCCAAGAGGCATGTCAGCCAAGACAGCCCAAAAACATCAAGGGCCGTCAGGAACTCAGGGCGAATCTCATCCACCCCCCCTAAGCCCTACCACTGAATTTTTTTTTACTACTTCAGTGACCTCAACAGGTCCCCCTCTGAGTCTTCAAAATCTACTTCCTCCAAGGAAGGCATATCAGTGGGATTCAGGAGATCCTCAAAGTTTTCTTTCCACCACCCGATTATATCCCCAGTTGAGGTCAACAGTTCTTCATCCCTGCTGTAAACAGCCACTTTCCGCTTGACCTGCCTGAACCTGTCAACTGCTTCAGGAGTCCCACAAGCCAACCAAGCTCAGAAGGCCTCCTTCTTCAGCCTGACAGCCCCCTTTACTGATGGTGTCCACCACTGGGCTCGGGGATTGCTGCTGCAACAGGCACCAACAACCTTGCTGCCACATCTCTGCAATGCCGCCTTAGTAAGGGAGTTTCTGAACATGGCTCATTCAGACTCAATGTCCCCTGACTCCCTTGGGAGAGAAGGGAAGTTCTGCCGGAGGTGTGAGTTGAAGAGCTCTCAGACAGGGGCCTTTGGCCAGAAGCTCCCAGCACACCCTCACTATATGTTTGGTCTATTAGGTCTATCCAGCATCTTCCCCCGCTATTGGATCCAACTCACCATCAATTGGTGATCAGTTGACAGCTCAGCTCCACTTGTCACCCGAATATCCAAAATAGGCGGACGCAGATCCGATGATACAATTACAAAATCGATCATTGAACTGTGGCCTAAGGTGCTCTGGTGCCAAGTGTACTTATGAACACCCTTATGTTTGAACATGGTGTTCGTTAAGGACAAACTGTGGTTAGCATGGAAATCCAATAACTGATTACCACTCGGATTCTGATCAGACAGGTGATTCCTCCAAATCACACCCTTCCAGGTTTCACTGTTATTATCCATGTGAGCATTAAAGTTCCCCACAGAGCAATGGAGTCCCCAGAAGGAGCGCCATTCAAGCACCCCCTCCAAGGTCTTCAGGAAGGCCGGATACTCTGGACTGGTGTTTGGCGCATACGCGCACACAACAGTCAGAGCCCTTCCCCTGACTCGAAGTCGAAGGGAGCTAACCCTCTTGTCCATCGGACTAAACTCTAACAAACTGGCACCGAACCGGGAGGCTATAAGCAGATCCTCCCCCGAACAGTGCTTCTCCCCATGGGCAACACCAGAGTGGAACAGAGTCCAGCCCCTCTTCTAAGAGTTTGGTTCCAGAACCCGAGCTGTGCGTTGAGGTGAGCCCGACTATATATAGTCAGTATCTCTCTACCTCCTGCACCAGCTCAGGCTCCTTTCTCAACGTAACCAGAGAGGTTACGTTCCATAGGTGTTGTCTTTTAAACATACAATCTCATGTCTGCAAATACCATCCAGCTGGCCTGAAGCTTATCTGAGGAAACACATGGCACAAGGCAGGGGTACACTCTGGAAAGGATGCCAGTCCATTACAGTACATACACACACACACACTCAGTGTGAGTCCGCAATTAACCTAACTGCAGGTCTTTGGACTACAGGAAAATGAACCATGAAACAGAGTGCCTAAAGGAAGCCAATGCAGCACAGGAGGAACATGCTATCTGCAGGCACATAATACAGAGAAAGCATTCAAATGCCCAATTCTGGAGGGGTGAAGCCTTCACCTCACCCCATTTGTAAATATCAGTGACGCTGTAATTGAGAGAATCCATGACGCATTATAGTCTGAAAGAGGAGTTTCCAACCTTTTGATGACTTATCCATCTATCCATCCATTAACTTCCGCTTATCCGAGGTCGGGTCGTGGGGGCAGCAGTCTCAGCAGGGAAACCCAGACTTCCCT
>JABJVO010000114.1:226426-237216 GCA_026770805.1 Boulengeromyrus knoepffleri
CAGTCGTTACCGCAGTGAGGGGCCGTTCCCTCGCAGTCGTTACCCCAGTGAGGGGCCGTTCCCTCGCAGTCGTTACCCCAGTGAGGGGCCGTTCCCTCGCAGTCGTTACCCCAGTGAGGGGCCGTTCCCTTGCAGACACTACCTCAGTGCAGGGTCACTCTGCCTTTACACCAGCACAGATTTAGGGTTTCAAGGCAATAGAAAATGAGAACCTTAGACTCACGGAACAGGAAAAAACCATCATTACTCATTATTCACAAACTTATATCCATCCATCCATCCTTGTATCCACCCAGCTCAGGGTTAGCAGCAGCTAGTGCGGAAGGCATCCTGCTGACCCCCAGAGTTCTTCTTTACTTATTAGTCAACCTTTTTGGTTACTGTTCCTCTGCTTCACTTCCACCTGCCTTTTTAGGCTTACTCAGTGTGCCATATGTATTTATGAGTGTACATGCATGTGGGTATAATGTACATGCATGTGGGTATAATGTGGGTATAATGTATATGTATGTGGGTATAATGTGGGTATGATGTATATGTATGTGGTTATAATGTGGGTATAATGTATATGTATGTGGGTATAATGTTAGTATAATGTATATGTATGTGGGTATAATGTGGGTATAATGTATATGTATGTGGGTATAATGTGAGTATGATGTATATGTATGTTGGTATAATGTTAGTATAATGTATATGCATGTGGGTATAATGTTTATGTATGTGGGTATAATGTGGGTATAATGCTCTCTGGGACACCCCTGTTGGAAAGGGCCCCTTGTAAAAATACAATGAAGTCTATATTAAAGGTACAAGGAGAGGGACAGGGAGGCCTATACCCATCCATCACAGCACACACAGCTGGTCAGAAAAATGAAGTGTCAGAGTATCCCTAACACATCCCTAAACAATACACTCTGCCACTCCTCTCCTTCAGGATGAGCTGGAAGCGATGAAGAGCAGGCAGGACCAGGAGAATGCTCCAGAGTTTGTGCGAGTCAAGGAGAGGCTACGCCATATCCAGCTGTCTGAGCAATAATGCCCCCAGAATCCCATAATACCCTGAGGTCATCTTCCTTCACAACTGCTGACATCACAACCACTGACCTGCTCAAAAAAATGTATCCTTATGGTATTAGTGGCGGACCCTGGTAGGGGTAAGATGGGCAGTGACCCAGGGCAGCGTCCTATGAGGGGGCGGCAACTTAGCAAACCGCTGGCGTCAAACTGCCACCAATGTTACAGATTACATGTAGGGGGCGCCAGTAGTAAAGCTTCCCTTTAGGCCAAGTCATACTTCACTTTTCCGACGTGCGCTTTCAGTTGCAGAGGGGACGTAACGTAAATATCGTCATCAGGGCTTGGCTGCGGTCGGTGCACGTGTAGACCATATTTTTATATCTAGCGGAAAACTTGCGCGTCGACTGCGCATGTGCAAGATAATTGACTAGGTGTATCCAGTAGGTAGGATGTACGTAAACTTTTCCCTTTCAATTTGTTCAGCTCAAAACAATAAATATCAGTTGTTCTGGAAAGCTATTTTCATCTGTATTTGTTTAAGATTAATGATATATTACTACGGAGCCCCTAAGAGGTCAGGGTGAGAAAATATTTTTTGAAATGGTTTTACGTTCCCTCGCAATAATTTTCGGTTTCTAATAATAACGTTACTGTGTCAGTTTAAGGTACAAAGCTTAGAATTAATCGACGAATAAGTATAAACCTAGACGATACATGGATCCAGTGTAGTAGGATCGCAAAACTATTTTATCACAAGAATCGAATAGTACTTCCAATGAGAAACGTGATCGGGCAGAGGTAAATGTTAAACATATTTACTTACAAATTGTTTGTTAGACAAATCCGACATCAGTTAAGCAGATTTACAAAAGAAAGTTATGTTTATAGTTTTAAAAACCTGAGAACACCTGCAACTTTCGGTTTTAAACCGTATCTCATCCTGCTTTTGCGTAGGCTTCATTCATGCTCTTTACTGGTCTGGAGGAATATCTTTGCAGTACGAATGCGCCGACCGCAACCATCCGCAAACTGCGGCGCGGACAACCGTCTCCAGACCGGAAGCGCACGAATGCGGAAAGTAGGCTATGAACTAGACGCCACGTGGGCTTCCACCAGTACTGTGTGACATAACAGCTGGGGGCGTGTCACCTCTGCCTGGTGAGCTGATGGTTGTCCATTGGTGCATTTGCAGCATCAAACTTTTTCCTGCTGACCTCATAACCACAGGCCTACCTCAACAGATCCCATCCTTCTGACATTATGATTGGGTAGGCCAAAAAATCAGCAGCCCAATATGTGCATATCTCCTTTCTGCTCCAGCTGAGCGCTGCATGCATTCAATATAAATTATTAAATGACAGCCTGCGTGATTAACTTAAGTGACATAATGTTATCTAACTTCACATAGGCCTAAATCTAATTTACCTAAAGTCTAATTTAAAAACACATATATTCAGATATTTCAACTGATAAAATACATACCTTTGCCCATGTCCGAGTTGTAGCTAAATCACTGTATTAGTTAATTAATTAAGGGATAATTTGACTACTGTGCAGATTTTGGCAGCCATTTTTCTTACGACGTGTACAGGAGTATAAAAAAATTTCAGTAGTAGTTGGATCTTTCTGTGCCGGGTACCGGCACAAGATCAGCCTCAGTTAGTGGCGCTGGCTGCTGCCTGACCCAGCACAGACTGTGTCAGGCCCATAATGGCCACCCAGGAGAACTCCCAGTGGGCCACTTAGTTGTGGTGGTGATCAGAAACAAAATAATTTAACAAGTTTAAAATTCTACAACAACACTTCAGAATGTTAACCAGTCAGTTCTCTCTCTCTCTCTCTCTCTCTCTCTCTCTCTCTCTCTCACACACACACACACACACACACACACAGACACATAATAGACTACAATTGTTTGCCACTGAGTGAACACAGTACATGCTTGTGGAAGTTGCTATTGCTAGTCAAACAAAGGAAGTTTATCAAATGATGGATGTTACAAACAGACCATGAGACAGGACTGAAAAAGTGCAGACTTTTTAAAAGAGCAGAATTTTTCTGTTTATAGGAGTGCAATATATACTGAAGCTTCATTTCCATACAATTTATTCATTGGACATATCTTGTTATGAATTCCACAGTACAAAACTCTATTTATATTTTGTGGTCTAATAGCATGTTCCTATTTGTATTAAAAACCATGTTACAAAGAGTTTTACAGAATAGTGTCCTGATGTTTCGTTTTTATTTTCAAGTTTATTTGCTTTAACAGTTCAATAAGCTATTTATGATTTCTTTTCTTATTGAAATGTCAGTAATAAATTCATCGGGATAATAAGACTTGAAATGTGGCATCATTTTATCAAAGTTCCCCAGAACGCAGACAAAATGGGTTGGTCTTTGGCATAAAACTCCCGGGCCGAAAATTAGTTCCCCTCCGTGCCTGAGCGGAGGCGGCCGCCACTAGACCGCCACCAACCGAGAGGGCGGCACAAGATCGGCCTCAGTTAGCGCCAGCCGGGTGGGCTAGAGTGTGAAGGTGGGGAAAAAACAAACACTTGTACTAATTAAGTATAAAAAAAAAAATCTAGAGGTCAATTTATTTCCCTCCTCACTAGGTCATGTTAACCAAAAAATATAAGATTCTGAGCTCTACGGTCCACATCTTGTTTCGCAGTGCTGCTGACAAAGTTTCGTTTTGCACCCTGACCCTCTAACATCAGATTCCCTCGGAGACCGGCTGTGGAGTTATTCCACTCCAGCGAATATGGAAATCGACTCCTAAAACTCATCGGCTTTCACATGGAAATGGAGCGCCGTTTAATTAGCTGGTCTTTTCACTTGGAACTGTGCTGTACGGAGTATAAAAATGCGCCATCTGCCAGGTCAGCGACAAACCCCATCTGGCTGAATAAGACAGGCATACCGGCGTGTGTGTGTGTGTGTGTGTGTAAGAGAGAGAGAGAGAGAGAGAGAGAGAGAGAGAGAGGGGGGGGGGGGTCGACAACGGGAGCCGGAGTTTACGGTCTACTGATTCAGCACGATCACTCGCACCATAGGTCTCTACAGATTCGTCTTCCACGACAGTATCAATGTCATAGACCTATAAACCTGATATACGTGAATAAATTTCAATATATTCTTATTTGACTTGTTTCAGTCCGGCGTAACGTGATTTAAAGCAAGGAAACAGCGGGCGTCTGAAATCATTCATTACTTAAAAACTAGTAACAGCCAGGTGTCGTAGGCACTCGCCTTTTCAATGCACTGCTGTCACGCTATTCTTTCGCGTTTACAAACCTTCAATGCCCCTCTCTCTCCCCCCACCAGTTCCTTTAGGACCGTCGTATGGCGCATGAAAAGGCACGTTCAGTCTTTCTAATGTTATTTGTCCACAGGGATAATGATGGAGAGCGTGTTTCAAAGAATGTACTTTAATATTTAACCCGATTTATAGTGGAAAAACAGAATGTTTACAATGTCAGTACTCATATTCCGTCATGAAGTTTGCTAGTGTTATTTTAGTTCACGAAAAATCAGCTAATTCACTCTCCCCTTCGTGAGTGACAGTGGTATGACCGAAGTAAGATCTCTGAAAGCGTAAGTGTAGCCTGATGCTTTCTAGGACGAAACTTGTGCTGTCTTACCTCCTTGTTATGGATTTACGAGAATGCTTCATGATGTCTAGTTTCTGACTGGAGTTTTGACGCAAAAGGTAAGTAATGCAAATTTCAATCAAAAATAATAAATGATTGTTAAATGTTTGTTTTACTAAAATATTCTTCGTTTCATAGCTATACATAGCCTATGTATAGCTATTCTGAAAATCATTTTGATAAACATTTTTATAATGTTTACATTATGTATGTAAAGATAATGTAAAATTAATAGCCGAATGATACATCAATCACACACACACACAAAAACACACTATATGTTAAAGGCAGCTTTCTGATGCGAGTCTTTTTCTTTTCAAAAACTCGTTAAGTAGGCCTACCTTGATTTATTGCCTTATAACTTTGGGAATATAATGATTTATAGATAAATTAGTTCCATATAAATATATATCCAGTCTATAATTAATTTCATGAAACACCTGTTGCAATACAGAGAATCGGTGATTCGTAGCTCTGGGTGTGTCAGGTAACAAAATACAAACTTTAAGTTTGCATTGTTGGCTTCTGCTGTTACAATAGATCAGACTGACAACGTCCTGTGCTAAGATCACTAAGATCAAAGACCTACTTTTCATTTGCTCCGAACCCCTGCTGCTTCCCTTATATTTCTTTTAAAATCACATATTTATTCACCATCATTAAATGAGGGTCTACTTTTAACTGTGTTCTGTCGTGTTATTTACATACTGACCATTTTCAACTGTAAAAGTAAGGATTGGGTTAATCAGTTTAGTCAATAACTTAATAATAAAATACCTTAACGCTGATCTCTTTGCTTGGAATCTTTATAAAGAACCATTTAAAAAGTTTTAGGTAATCAGTCAATCTATACGGACTACATCAGATGAACAATATCTTAATGCCTAAACTACAATATATTACAGCCAGTAAACTAAATATCGAACTTTGCTGTGGTTAATTATGTCCGTTTCATGATATGTAATTATCAGAAAGGTTTTAAACCCGCCAAGGGTTACTTATCTATACCTGTATCGTACAAAACTGGTCGATTGCGCCTTATCAGATTTATTTCAAAGGAAATCGTAGGAGAAGCGTTTGCATAAATATATTCACACTTGGCCACTTTCCTCTTTTTTTCAGGCGTAGTCAAACGCTCGCTCACGTATGTATTTCGGCGATATAGATGTGCAGTGTAATCTATTTGCTGCCCATGCAGACGCAGTTAGCTTACTGAGTTGGTAGTTTAGAGTTTTATGTGACTGCTGCGGGTATGTGAACCGCGGATTCAGTTTGGAAATGAGCCGTCTCGTTTGGAGGGAGGGTGAGCGGCTTGCGAAGAGCGCAGATCCATTGCTTTCAAGCGCCGGCACAACTGTAGTGGCTCGTGATTGGTTACCATTTGGTGGCGGTTTTAGACTCCACGTCCTACTCAACAAGAACAGTTCTTGCTTTTGCTGTCCAAGATGTTTCATGACCTCGTTATTAGGATTGTTTGTATACATTTTGTCGCAGTAACTGGCATATTTGCCTAATATTAAATTCAGCATCCCTATTTTTGTTTGGTAAAACATTTCCTGTTATAAGGTTTTGCAAAACTTGGATATAATGAAGACACAGTCTGGATTTAAAAAAAAAAAAAAACAGACACTTTATTAATTAAACTGTATGGGGTCACAGCTGTCATTGCAACTAGACTATTTCTGATGAAAGTGAAGTATGTGTTTGTGGTTCCTTTCCTGTCCTCTTCCTGGAGTTCTGCTCCGGTTCTTGCTTCTGCTCTCAGTCACATGTTGAACGTTTGTTAGTGATGTATGTGCTGTTCTCAACAGTACAGCAGTTATTCCTGAGATATGAGTCACAACTGTTGCTAGTTTGGTATTTTGCTGCATTTATTTTATTTCCTGCAAAACTGAAGAATAATGTAATAACTGAACATTGCCTGTTTTGGACGTTACTGTGCCATAAATCCTTACATTTACTTAGAGTAAACTGAGCTGCAGTGTTCTTCGTATCTACTATAACATTCCATCAATGTCATACCGCTTCACTTGTGTGGGTCTCCAGTCTAAACAGGAACAGACACAACCTGGCCAGTTTCCTGTTTTTAGGTTATCGTTGATGCCACAGATTTTGTGGGAAAACTGAGGGAGCAGCATCTCCTCTTTGCCAGGGCAGATGTTTGAGGATTTGAGGAGCGTAAAACTGTAACCTGTATACCACCAAACACACCATTCCTCTACTTTCTCCTCCAGTGTCATTCACGGAATTCTATGCCACCAATCCCACAAGTGGCACCTTTGAGCAAGGAACTCAACCTTGCATGTCATTTGTGTTCTGTTTGTCAGTGCAAGCATAACACTAAGCCAAATAAGTGTGAACTTATATGACCAATAAACCTTAGAATTAGGCAGAATTAGGGATGGCGGGATTGGGGGAGGGGTACACAGAATTAGGGATGGCGGGGTTGGGGGAGGGGTACACAGGAAGCATGCTTCATCAAATCCAACACATTTGGAGATGCTTTGGGCGTCACCTAACCCCCGACTCACCATGTGCCTTGTGCTGGACTGTTTGATGACTTGATCCATGACAGCTAAGCTGAGTCCAGCGGGGCGAAGGCCACAGTGTTGTTTTGCAGGGCTGTGGTTGCCAAGCTGTAGCCTTAGGAATCTAGCGACCTTTGACCCCCCTCCACATTTAAGGTTTTAAAGTGCGTGTCTGAGCTGGCACCGTATCAGCCTCCTTTGTGTAGGCAGCTGCCTCTTGCACCCTCAACACCCCTGCCCCCCCACCAAGGGAGGCAGAAACTCTGAATGGAACAGCCCTGTAAAGGCTTTGTTCTGCAGATGGACTTGCATGGCACACGGTGATGCACATCTTAGAGCAGACTATTATCACCTTATTTCTTGAGTAGTACTTGCAGGATATACTGGGTACTCACACCATTGTTTCTGACATGAAAGTTAGTACTTGGTTTATCTCCCTGGTTTGTTTGTACTGGGAAAGGCTCAAGCAGCTGTTTTGATTGACCTCCATGTGCTGGGCAGTGGCTCTGGGATTTGGTCAGTCCTGACCAACAGGGCTGTTTAATGTTTGATATTGTGCTACCAGCTGAAATTCTGTTTTATCCTTTCTATCGAGTCTGAGTGTTCACCACAGAGTGCAGGTGCAGCATTACAAACAACAAAGTGCAATAATGGTATTAACAAAGAAAAGTGGCTGGTGTTGGGACTGGAAGTTGGGAGGGGATACGCAGGAGCAGGTGCAGCTGATCCAGAAGCCATCTGTTTCTCTCAGAGGGGAAGGCAGTTCTCGTTTCTGCAGATGCCCTTGTTAAAGGCCGTTTGGGTCAGTCCCACCCCACAGGCACACAATGCCGATACAGACATGCCCTCCATTCTGCCTCCATGGCTCTGCAATGTACCAGTAAGTGGTGAAGTACTTAAGGAATCAAATATATATACATATTTGTGTTTGTGGCATGTATATGTTATGTTGTGAGGACCAAAATGTCCCCACAATGGGATGAAAACCTGCTATTTTGACATTATGGGGACCATATTCCCACAGGGGAAAACTCAATTTAATAAAAATCTATGGCTGCAATCAAAAAACTAAAAATGCTAAAAGTCTTGGTTACTTGTGGTAAAGATGGGTAGGGGTTAAGGTTGTCAGTGTTGGAATTAGGGGTTTTCCCTTCAAAATGGATGGTCCTCACAAAGATATGAATACAAATATATATGTATGTATGTATGTGTGTGTCTGTATGTGTACGCGTGCACTTTTTATGGGTGTATGAGGGGTCTAGAGTGGTGTGTGGCTCTATGAGTTAGGATGCTATACCCATGATTGTAAGGTTGTTGGTTCAAATCCCAAAGTCAGCAGAATGATGTCACCATTGGGCTATTAATGCTGATTGGCTGACTCTGTTTTCTTAATTGTATGTCACTTTGAATAATTGTGTGTTACAATTAATCTTCATGGTAGGTGATGAGAAAACTACAGCTGTGTGTTTATGGTATCAGATCTGCTGTCCATAGGCATACGGTTTTTAAGTTGGTATTTTAGGTTTTGTATTAAATGATTTTACAAACTAAATACATTTGGAAAGTTATGGTGATTTAAATAGTTATCACAGGAATTAAAATATATATGTGGATGTTTCTGAAATTCGTATGCCGATTAATACGAAAATACATTCTGTTTTTGCGACAATACAGCAACAACTACGTTATTATCGTTATGTTGCAGCGTCATCTGGTGGAACAGAGTGGATTAAAAAAAAAAACGTGAATCGTCCCTAAATCACTGCGAAATTAAGCCTTTCCGCACAACGCGTGTGATACAAAGTACGCCATCAGTTCGAATGAACGACTGAATTATAGGAAATCGGATTGCGTTCTCATTTTCTTTCCCCAAAATTTTATGAACGAACAAAAGAAAGGAACAAGCATAGGGGACGTGACGCTTGTCCTTCATTTAAATAATTCTGCTTTGGCAAAAACTGAGCAGCTGTCTTTTCGCCACCCAGAGCTTCAGGTACGCGGCTCTTCTCGCCACTCCTACTTGGTGCACTGGACTTAAAGCAGCCTGTGCTACCTTTCCCATCACTTTCTGTTTAAACTCCGTAAGGTGAAATTCGGAAGTCGTTTCCTGTTCACATTCCACGCATAATTTATCACGTAAGTGTTTCATTATTTTAACACGATTAAAACTTAAGGGAATAAGTAATAAATTAAAATTGCTGCGGACTAGGGTGTCTGACTGATATGGTTACCGGGAAATTTATTATTAGGACTATTGGGGATGTTCACGTTATTCAGTGGTGACATTTGTTGTCGTTTTTCTAGCCGGAGTGCCATTCCGTACGTGGTTTCACATAGCTTAACAAAAGAGTCAAGTTTCATAATGAGCATTAAAATTCCGCGACTACGTTAATTAGTACAAAAAATAGATGTCTTGTAGTGGTTACATCTGTGCAGTTTTTTTGTGGGCCTATAAAAATTCTATAAATGTGCAATTGTTATGTGCTTATATACTTACAGTTTAATGTAGAATAGGAAACTGGAGAGAGGCCGAATACCTGTTCGGAAAGGACTGCGGTACTTTATTAATAGAGTCGGTTTTTTTCTTTTACATTTTTTAATAATGTGATCATAATATCGCTATAGCTAACAAAGTCTGAAAATATATAAATAACAAAATGGCAGGCGTTACTTTAAGGTGTTAAAACCTGCGGCATGGCATTCCCGCGGTGGTTGCGCTTATTTCCTGCTTTTTCTTGTGATAATGGACCAATACTAAACTTGAGGGGTGGTGATGGTCGTTTAGTCTGTCTTAGTTGAATGTGTATTAAAAGGAGTAAACAGAGTATTATTGATGTAAGTTAGGGTTGCCTTTAGGAGAACGTGGTAATGCGCTGTTTTTAAATGTGCTTTTGTTCTTACAGCATAATTTATAGAGCGAACAACACCTTATTGTAGTTTTACGTTTCGATATTGCTACGCTTTTAGGGGTATAAAGCTTTACCACTGAACTGTCTAATCTTTAAAATCTCTGGCAGTTGACTCTGCCTACTGTCATACAAGCTTGATTTAATAACGCGTGTAAGGTCTAAGAAATGTAACTTGCCTTAACTCGCACATGAAGGCGAAAAAGGTATTATTTAACAAAAATCTCAGAGTATGATATACTGTTTGGTATCAGTGTTTATAACAACAATAACAATAATAACAATGGTGGCGACAACGACAAGAAGAACAACAACTACTACTACTATAATAATAATAATAATTACAGTATTATTATTACTATTATTATTAGTGTTATCATTATAAATGTTATACATGAGTTAAACTATACATACCTGCAAACTGTGTAGTACTGAAATTCGGCAGGCAGGAAGCAGGATGTATTGCATCACAAAGTTTTATTAGTCATTTACCAGACATTGATTATGACAGTCTTGTACTTTTTGTCATTCATTTTGTCATACTCTGTTTTTTAGACACACTGGGCCTCATTCACCAACCGTTCTTACGAACAAATTTAATTATTCTTAAACCCCACGTACGCACTTTTTTACGAAGATTCTGACATTCACCAATGTTTTCTTATCTGAATTTGTTCTTA
>JABJVO010000114.1:244116-257072 GCA_026770805.1 Boulengeromyrus knoepffleri
ATCAATAAATGACTGGATGGGAGTCCCAGCCACACACTGCAGGCCTGCAGGTAAGCACCAGACATGTGCTATATAACATACATCAATAAATGACTGAGAAGGTCCCAAGATTTGCTGTTTACTTAATATTTATGTAATTTATTAAACCCGAAAACTGTTGCTGTTTATTACTAATTATGAATTAGTGAAGAGCTGCCTGTTCATTTAGGTGTCTGTGATGTCTAGCCTTCCACCACGTAAGTCGCTCATGTGATCATCTTCCTTTCTGCTCCCCCAGGCCCCAAAGGTTCCCCAGAGACGAATCCTGCAGAGAACCCCTGACGGAACCCCTGTGCAGTGCTTTGAAGAGGAGGAGTGCGAGATAGTGAGCCAGGTGTAGATCGGAACACAAGGTTCCTGTTACTGTGCTGCCACTCCAGGATTCTGCTGTATGTGTAGCTCGATGTTTAAATGAGCACTTTTGGGTTGAATCCTCCCCTCAAGAGCAGAAGAGTAAGGCCAGTGGTCAGCGGCCTGGGGAGAGCACACCCTCCGCAAGAGACACTCTCAGCTGCTATTCATCATGTGCTTGAAACAAGCCAGCGATCCCTGTGTAAGGCTGTATGCCTGTCTACTGCTGTAGGCAAATATTAAACTGACCTTTTAGAAAACTGAACTGAATATGCTCTTTGCATAGTTTCTGCTGATATTTCTTACATTAAATTTATAATACTATTATATCAAGGACATTTTTTTAAAACACTGTGATTTGTGTCTGAATAATGTCAGCTCTACATTAATAAACTAGGGGCTATAATATAGAAATTTTAAGATACCACAGCTTACAGAGACAACAGGCTTAGCTTTAGCTTTCTTTTCTTAGGTGATTTACATTTATCTTCCACTGTCATTTAGTATATTTTGTATTTTTTGTTATGCATATTTTACATGAGTCTGGCAACTGTCTACAGTACTGTATTTCTGTGAAAATGTTATATTTATAATAAAGTATTTATCATTTTCGATATTTAAGCAGGCTTGTCTATCATGAGCCCCAAAAAGCCTTAAGTGATAAGAATCAAATTACTAGAGGGGCAAGACCGTACAGCCCCCGCACGAATGAGGTAGGAAGGTGCCGGTAATTCTCACACTGAGGCAGGAAATTGCATAAATGTTTCCATGGTGACCCTTACTGGATTATTGATGAAATGTATTGATATCTATGCCTTTATTTTGTTTACTTTAAAATGCTTAGAGTACAAAAATCGTCCATTAATAAAAATAAAATCACACATATAATGAATGGAGCATGACGAGTTCAGTAGTAAAGCAGAGTATTTTTGTCAGGTGACGAAACACTAAGAAGTAGTTGTGTATATACGCTCTTATCCTTTTATTTTTATGATTATTCTGTCTGTGACTCTCCTCTCTGTATATTTCAAACACTTGGAAGACTGGTATCACGCTGTTTCACAACATGCCTGAGAGTGTCATGTGTGACTCACCATGAGGCAGCCCTGTCCTGTGGAAAGCGCGTCCTGCCCATGTTGTCAGGCTGGAACAGGGCGTCTCTTCATCAGCTTTTCCTGAGGGAGTTTCACCCTGGGTGGAAAGCTAATTACCCTGGACGTCTTTGTAATTCTCAGGATCAGTACTAAGCTAAACCAACAAACTCCACCTTTACAAAAGAACTGAAGTTCAGTTCCCATATTTATGAAGCGCCTGGGAATCACTCATAAGAATCGCGCTAAAAGTCTCACTGGGATAAGAGTTTGGACTACCTCAGAGTAGGACATGAGAAGTAGTTAAAGCATACATTACTGGACATGTCTGTATCATTTAGTTTCATTTGGTGTCATATTTATTAGTCCATTAATTCTATCCTTTGTTCTTTTAACTGACACAGCTAAGGTAACAGTAACGTTAACGTATTGCAAGATCTCACAAAAGAAATTATTTTTTTTCCTTCCTTCACTGACTTTTTTTCTCCTCCCATGTCTTCTAGCAAATGTTATTCCATCCCTGTCAAGCCGGTATCTTTCTATAAGCTGTGCTGTCCAGCCTTTCTGACACGTCCCTCCTTTACTGTCCTAGGACGAGAAAATTAACAAAACACTCATGCTCCCAACTCCTAAGAGTAGGACCAAAATTGCGTCACTCAGAATTTTGGGCCACTTAGTACCATTTACCAAAAATAATATGATAATATGATAAGGACATTAGCCAGAATCAGTCCTTCTTAACAAAAATATCCATTCTGAAACAATAATCAGTGTGGAATTTTCAGTTCCATAGTGTAGTGTAATGATGGACATTGCCCCTAAAACATTTTTAAACGCTGTACTGAGGATTGATAAACCAGGCTGACCTGAAACCACAGGATAGATCTCAGCAGATCACTGATTCTTTTAAAGTGGGAGTTATCATAACACAATAAGCCATAGTCCATAGTTAGGTGATGCAGTAGCAGTATATTTTCGAGATAACCTGTTCCAGGGATACTGGTGTTTGGTAATGCTTTACATTAACTGTACCCTTATAAAGAATTCATTATGCATTCATAGGACATTCATAAGCAGCAAAAAAGCCTACCTTAACATTCTAACATACCTTAATAGCTTTAATATACACTGCCTGGCCAAAAAAAGGTCACAGTTTAATATTTGGTTGGGCCGCCTGTAACTTTGATTGTGGTGCACATTCATTAATGTATTGTTTCCATGTGCTTATGCAGCATCTCAACATTTTTTTTCATCCAGATTTGCATTAATTTCTCGTCAAGATCTTGTATTCATGATAGTAGAGCTGAACCACTCCGTAAAGTCTTCTTCAGCACATCTCACAGACTTTCAATGGAGTTAAGGTCAAAACTCTGTGCTGCCCAATTCACGTGTGAAAGTGATTCCTTGCGCTCCCTAAACCACTCTTTAACAGTTCGAGCCCTATGGATCTTGGCATTATCATCCCTGAATATGCCCATGCCTTTAGGTAAGAAAAAATCCATTAATGAGATAACATGGCCATTCAGTAGATTCAGGTATTCAGCTGAATTCACCTTATGGCTGTTGCTAAGGTTGCTAAGCTTTAATAAAGAACCTATCCTTGGCTTTAAGTACCTGCTGATTTGAATTCAAGTGGTGACTTTTTTTTGGCCAGGCAGTGTACATTAAAAAATAAATATTATATGATAATATTATTGTATACTGGTTGTTATTGATGTAAATTAATGCTGTTAATTATGGAGATGCACTGAAACTCTTAATTATGAAGGTGCACTGAATATTCTATGAATGCATTACAAAGTTACACTGAATGTTCTATGAATGCATTACAAAGGTACACCGAATGTTCTATGAATGCATTACTAAGATGCACTGAATGTTATATGAATGCATTACGAAGATGCAGTGATTTACGAATGCATTAATAAGGTGTGCTCAGTGATTTACGAATGTATTAGTAAGGTGCGCTCAATGATTTACGAATGCATTAGTAAGATGCGCTCAGTGATTTACGAATGCATTAGTAAGGCGCGCTCAATGATTTACGAATGCGTTAGTAAGGTGCGCTCAATGATTTACGAATGCATTCGTAAGGTGCACTCAATGTTCTGGGCCTCACAGATGTAGATTTGAGGCCCCCACTGAAACAAGGAAAGACTCCACTTTTTTCAGCTGGAGACTGAGGCGTCTCATTGTGCAGCCATTATGACACACTGATACTTAAATCTTCAAATACTCACTATGATCATTTTGTGTTTTTAGTTACCTTTCAGTCATTTGTCGACTGTGTGGCATTGTGGTAAAAAAACTTAACTCATGCTGCACAGGTGAGTCTGCTGTTTAATCAAAGTGATACAGAGTCAAGGAATTTACTGCCCAAAACAGATTCAAGGCAATATTCTGAATTTCACATCTGCAATATGTGCTTACATGGACGATCAAAGGTATGCAATTCAGAAAGGCAAAAAATATTTTTAGTATTATAAGTTAACAGAATCCTATCTGCCACACACACTGGCAGCTCTCATGGGAGGAAAGGTCACTGCTTTAGTTCTGGGAAATGCTGTGAGTGTGAGATTTCATAGTGAAAAGTTGGAACCCTGCAGACAGCAGAGCAAAACGCCCAACAGCACAATGCAAGGCAGTACTATGAGGTACATCCAGAACAGGATCCAGCGGCAATAAGACAGCCAAGGCTGCGGGGGGTGCTGTTTGTTGCTATCAACAAACCTGTAGAAACAAGACAACTTTCGGTTTATAATTTACACAAGGAAAAAAGGGGAAATAGAGAGGCCTGTATAGGTAATAGCACAAATAGTGGCACGAGAATATACCCTTGATATAGAAGGAAAAGGGGATTTTAGGTCTGAGAGAGACACATACGAGTCCAGGCTGAAATCCTTGCTGTGGCTGAGCTGCAGTTCATGCTTTGTCGGAGAACTCCAGCCACCTGAGAGGCCTCCCTCCTTCAGCCCTCGGTTCCTGCATCGTCTGTCCGTGGGATCCCGAGACGGGCTGTGTACACAGGCACAGCTTTCATTGTGACCGTACAGGCACACAGAGGCCGGCATGAGGCCAGCATTAACTGACAGCCCAGGAAGTGCTCATACGAGATCAGCTGCCACCTGAGGCACCTCACCGTAAGTTCTGGAGTGGGACAAACAATTCAGGAAATACCTGCGCAGGTCCAGCACATAGCTTTCTGCAGCCCAGCCCTGTGAAGGACCTGGCACCTGAGGAGGGGTGTGGGGGCCCCCTGTTGAATGGAAGGGGCCACTGTCTGATACACCATTCAGTAGCTGTCTACAGAGAGATGGTGGTAAAACAATAGAATGCAGACAGCAAGCAGATTGACTGTTATTGTGTTCATGGCACAACTAATACCGATAATTGTTCATTTATGAAAGTGCAGGTCTTGTTTCAAAATACCATAAGCTTTGCTTGCTCACTCTACAATCTCTACTCCACTGCTTACCCTACAAACTCTACTCCACTGCTTACCCTACAATCTCTACTCCACTGCTTTACAATCTCTACTCCACTGCTTACCCTACAAACTCTACTCCACTGCTTACCCTACAATCTCTACTCCACTGCTTACCCTACAATCTGTACTCCACTGCTTACCCTACAATCTCTACTCCACTGCTTACCCTACAATCTCTACTCCACTGCTTACCCTATAATCTCTACTTTACAACAGGGTTAAAAGTTTTACATTTAATCAGGCAGCTTTTTATTAAAAGGATTAAGTCAAATATATTTAATACAAACCCATAACCTTGCAGTCATGAAGCTAAAGCACTAGATTGTACCACACGTCCGATACTAACATAGCACCAATCGCTATTTCCAGGATATATACTGTATTTCCTGAAATAAAAGCCGGGATTCAATCAAATGCTGAGTCTCAGGTCATGGCCGGATGCGTGTTCAACAGGCAAATAACGCCTAGGCCCCAAATACAGGCCAAGAGAAAAACGAGGGTGGGTGAACTCCTGGGGACTCATTTATGAATAAAATACAAATAGTGTTCACGTTTATGCAAGGATTCCGGATTTATAAAGAAACAACATAAAACATACCCTGCAAACATTTGTACGTTTAAAAATGGTCCAGAGCAATCTAACAAATGTTTTGGAGGAAACAGAAAAACAAGCAACACCTCGAGTTCAGATAGAAATGTGCATCTAAGTCGCATTTAGTCAGTTTTAGCGCCTGGTGAAATACGCTTCAATAAATACAGAAACATTCTTATTGTATCTGATAGACAACCAACATTCAGCATTTGTTTTATTGTTTTACATGAAGGAATTATATATATATTGTGGAATTTAACTTACGTATGAGGTTGTGTACTATAAGCCAAGGTAAGCTACAATCAGGAGCGTAGCCATGATTTTTAAAATACCGAGGTCAAAAGTGTTACCCCTTCCTAGGTCTGCCCTGTCCATTCCATTCACATTTTTCTTGCAGCTAAATCAGATAGTTATTAGATTTTTGATGGTGCTGTAAAAAGGGAATGTCTATTAATGTCAATATTTGTAATAACTAATGAAATGTTTTGTTTATATGTTGTGGCCAATCAGATGTGCCAGGCTCATTTAGCCAATCAGACTGCTTCACTTTCGAAGTCACTGGTACCTGCTGTCCAATTGGCAGTTCGCCTTGGGGCTCATTGGCAAAGTTTGTATTTCACTCCGAGTCTGTGGGTGAAATGGGGATGTGTGTGAGCCTCCCAGTACCTTCTAAGGTATGTGCATCCATTGACTTTCATTTTTTTTGTGACTAAGCCAAAAGCACCATAACAGAGACCATACCTGACTAGTGGGTATGACAGCAACACTCACTCTGCGCCGAGTGCTGAGCTTGAGGAACAAAAAACAGGAAAGATGCCAATTATAATGTGCAGCACAATCAATAATAAGCACATTGCATCAATGTGAGAATAAGCTTCTGTTAAGGGGAACTGTTACCTGGCCTGACCTAATGAGCTTCTGCCTCATTTCACCCTCATCTAGAAAGAGATCGTCAGGATTGTCAAGCGTGAGATTGGAGCAATTCTCACTCCTTATTTGTTAGCAGAATCACATCCTCACATTAAAACCTATGATTTCACGAGGTCCTCTGTGGTATAACAACACCATCCAAAATTCATTTAACTGTGGATTAAGACAATTTTTGTCCCTGCTACACATTTACAGGCATCTAGCAATTGCCCGCAATGAGCCATGAAGACCACTGGGTGGCAGCACTCACCCCTAGGATCGCTAAGTTGCCGAGAACAGTTGCTCCTCTGCACCATCCTCCTTGCCTCCTCCAGCTCAGCAGAGTCCCTGACATGCCGCCACTGCAGCTTCTCCACATGGGCCATCATGAGTTGCACCGCATGGCTCACACGAGCCTCCTGGAACATGGGTTCCAGGTTCGAATGCATTTGGCACACTATACAATCATGTTACACAACGCTAACATTCAGTAGTGCAAATACTATTACTAATTTGAACACAAAACATTGGCAATGGAGAAACTGCTATTTTTATTTGAATATAAAATAAAGCCTTAAGAATAACATCCATCCAACTTTTGAGCGCTTACTCTGGTCGGGGTTGCAAGGACATGCAGGGGGACATGACACACTTCTTGACAAACAGTAACCCCCCCCCCCCCAACTCTACCCCACATACGGTACAAATTAACACTTTATCAGTCCTGTAGAGGACATTATTTTCCTGGTTTCCTCTTAAATGAAGCTCCTGTGCCTCCTATTAATGTATATGTCTAAACCAAATCACCTGAGATATTGAAGCGCTCCGAAATCTGAGCTGCAGTCACCCTCATGCACACGATGAGCCTGTCTGGCACACACACTCCGACAGGTACCTGATGCACAGCACCCAGCACCTCTGCCGAGCTGGTGATACGCTGCATGGAGCCAGCCAGGACATCCAGGCAGAGCTCAAGCCTCTGAAGGATTTTGCTCCTCTTGCTGTCCAGACACAAGGCCTTCAGTGCCTGCTCACACAGACGGGGTGACACAGGCAAAGGTCACACAGGCAAGGATGATAATTATAGCTACAGACAGTGATTATCGGGGTCCACAATGCCTTGAATAGATGCTTTGGCTAAATTTAACATCAAATGTTCAATTAGAACGGTGACTTCATGTTTAGGTTCAGCCCTGCCCACAGCCCTCCACTCCATTCATCGTTCGCTCCGCCTCCCCATCCAGACCCTGCCCTGTCTCGCTTTATGCGTCATACGTCACTTCCATCTCCCAGAAGTGAAAAGCCGCAAGCAAGACATCTCGAGAGCTCTGCTCATCAATTATTGTTGTTGGTTTGCTTTTCTTTGATTGATATCACTGTGTATCATTTGTTTAGTTAATTGGATTTCTGATTTTCGCTTTGCCCTTGTCTGTACTTTCGCTTTGGTTTATTGCTATTTGGTTTCGAACTCTTACTCGGTTTTGGTTAACGTCTACACACACCCCGGTGACTTTCGCTGCTTTCATCTGTGTCAGGTGTGTAGGGAATGACTGCCATTTTGTTTTGTGGACATATGTTGCATGCTGTTGTTTGGATAGGGAGTAAGGTGGAGAATTTGTCATTTTGTTCTTATTTTCTTTGCACTTAGGTAAGTTTAGCTTTGGGTTGTGTTCGGAAGCTGGGTTTTGTTTATTGTTTTGGCTATAGTCACTCCTGAGTCCTTTTCAACTGGGTTTATTTGTTCTGTGTCTGTGGCGTGTCAAGAAAAATGGAAAAAAAATTAAATAATACCCCTTTCTCCATGTGTGTTCCCTTGTCCATCACACCCTGTTCTTCCCTTACTCTACTTCCCCTTTCATTCTGTTACGCCCCAACCCTAGACTGGGGCTCATAACAGAAATTGGGGGCTCGTCCAGGAAAGAATTACTAAAGCTTGGAGGGATCGTCCCTCTTTTTTGTCTGTGTCACCCAGTCTTTGTGCCTTTTTCGACTTTGTTTGATGGATTCATTTTGGTAGGGAAACACCTGGCAATTGGGATTAGCATGGCTACATTCAACTTGCTTGAGTTTACCCTGTGCACCACACAGGAGCAGTTTGATAGTTATAGGAAGGCTGACCTGGTGGCCATTGCAGGCTTCTTTAACATGGTGATCCCTGTCGATGCCTCAAAACGGGAGATTAAGCAGGTCCTGCCAGGGAATCCTGCCAGAGCCTGGTGATCTCTCGGGTGTTGCACCAATCCGGTCACCTACGACGGCAGAAGCCAGAGGCCCGGAATCCTAGCTACACATGGATCCCAGGGATCCTGGCTGGCCCAAGGAGGTCCTCCTCCTGACTATTCGGTTTAAGGAACTTGAGTTGAAGATTAAGAGGCAGGATGCAAGATGTCTTGAGAGTTTGCTTTTCTTTGATTGAAATCACTGTGTATCATTTGTTTAGTTAATTGGATTTCTGAATTTCGCTTTGCCCTTGTCTGTAATTTCGCTTTGGTTTATTTGCTATTTGGTTTCGAACTCTCGCCCACTTTTGGTTAACGTCTACGCACCAGGATTACCAAGCCCAAGTCCTTTGGGTAAGGGCTTTGGAGATGGAAGTGGATAGGGAGGAGGCCCTGAAAAAGGCAAGGGTAGGCCAGCTACAGCCCATTCCTCAGCCTCGCAAGGTAAGTTCACCCCTTGGTACTACTCGTTCCGCTGCTTCCTTAGCTCGTGCCGGTGCTACCCCACTGGACGATGCTTCGCATCCTAGCCCTCGACCTCTGACAGTTCCACCCTGATCCCTTGAGAGGGAGAATATTAGATTCGATGCCAATCGCCATATTGGATTCGTGCCCATATTTCGAGAGAATGAAGTAGATGCCTATTTCCCCATCTTTGATCGCATTGCTACCACTTTTTCAATTGGCCCAGGCACATATGTTCACTTTTGCTGCAGTGCAAGCTGGTAGGGAAAGCTCAAGAAGTTTGTTCGGCTCTTGCATTTGAACAGAGCCTTGATTATGATGTTATAAAGGCTACTGTCTTGAGGGCATACGAATTGGTGCCTGAAGCTTACCAGCAAAACTTCCGGAACCTCTGTAAATCCGAGAAGTCACTTCTCTTTGATAAGTGGTGGACAGCTAGCAGTGTGACAAATTTCGACCAGTTCAAGGAGCTGATTTTGCTTGAAGAGTTCAAGAATTGTGTACCTGATCATGTTGTTGTATATCTGAATGAACAGAAAGTTACGTCTCTTGGCGATGCTGCTACCCTCGCTGATGAGTTTGTGTTAACCCATAGAAGCCCAACCAAACGATTACCCCTGCCCCCCTGCGTCCGATCCCAGCGACTGGGGAACCGTTCGAGCACATTTTTATCGATTGCGTGGGTCCAACTACCCGTTATCCCAAAGTGATGCCTCTGCGAAGCTTAAAAACAAAAGGTGTGGCAAAAGTCCTACCTAAAGTCTGACCAGGGTTCAAATTTTACTTCCCAGCTATTTTCTCAGGTGGTATGCAAACTAAACATCCAGCATCACCTGGAGTCTCAGCGGGCCCTGCAGTGTTTCCACCAGTCTTTTAAGACCATGCTGCGTACCTACTGTTTAGGGGCAGGGAAAGACAGGGACGAGGGGGTACCTTTGCTTTTGTTCGCTATTTGGGACACTGTGCAAGAGTTTACTGGTTTCAGTCTGGCTGAACTCATCTTTGGGCATGACATGCGCAGTCCTTTAAAGATACTGCAGGATACTGAGACCACATCCTCAGGCTAAGAATGTGCTGAGCTTTGTGAAGTTTCTGCGTGAACGCCTTGGTGCAGCCAGGGAACTGGCCAGACGCTCGTTAAGTTCGTTACAGGAGGTGATGAAAGCTCACTTTGATAAGAAAGCAAGGGAACAAACTTTCCAGGAGGGAGATTGCATTCCTCTTGCCCCCGCCTGGCTCGTCTCTCCAAGCACGGTTTTCAGGTCCCTACAGAGTACAAGAAAAAGTAAGTCTCACCGATTATATAACTGACACTCCGAACCAAAAACAGAAAACCGGTATTTGTCACATGAACGTGTTGAAACCTTACGTTGATCATTCTGACCCCGCGCCTTCGTCCGCTCCTGTTCCGCTCCCCTCTTCTGTGGTTAATGTGCCTTTACAAGAATACTCGCTTGAAATCGATGATCTATATCTCGGGAGGAATTGTTTGCCATTCGCTCGCCTGCCCAGCTCAGGATGGCTTGCTCACTTACCCTCAGCCGCCTAATCGGATATTCAAGTCCTCATAAGTAAATTTCTGTCTTTATTCACCGACACACCTTTGCGGACCCCTGTTTTAGAGCGTGACATAGATGTTGGAGATCATGTCCCCATTAAACAGCACCCCTACTGCGTTAGTCCTCATAAGTGAGCGCTACTAAAAAAGGAAACTGATTACTTGCTGGAAAATGGTCTCGCTGTTCCCAGTTCCAGTCCCTGTAGCTCACCCTGTTTGCTCGTTCCAAAACCTGATGGTATGTTTTGTTTCTGCACGGATTATAAATGCGGTAACCAAACCTGATGTTTTCCGCTTCCCAGGATGTTAGATTGTGTAGACCGCATTAGTTCTGCTCGGTTCATAACAAAGCTCGACCTCCTAAAAGGATATTGGCAGGTACTGTTGACCCCTCGTGCTTTGAAAATCTCTGCTTTCGCTACGCCAGACACCTTCTTGCAGTATACGATCATGTCCTTTGGATTACGTAATGCCCCAGCAACATTCCAACAGCTAATGCTTAAAGTATTAGGAGATGTTACAAACTTTGAAGCATACTTAGATGATGTGGTTATCCATTTTGACTCTTGGAACAAATATGTGGCGTCATTAGAACAAGTTTTTACTCGCTGAAAGAGGCTTTGTTAATACTTAACCTCGACAAATATGAATTCGGACAGGGCACCGTCACATACCTCGGAAAACTAGTAAGACACAGAATGGTCAAGCCTGTAGACGCCAAGGTCCAAGCCATCACGTCCTTCCCCATTCTGCAAACCAAGGGAGACTTCCGACGTTTTCTTGGGATGGCAGGTTATTATCGTTGTTTTTGCTGGAATTTTTCTGACATAGTGTTGCCCCTTACAAATTTGCTCCCAAAGAATGCCCATTTTGCCTGGTCCACTGATTGTCAATCTGCCTTCGACTCAGTTAAGTCTTTGCTCACTAGTTCCCTTGTCTTAGCTACCCCCAATTTTGGCAAACCATTCAAATTAGAAGTGGATGCTAGTGGTACTGGAACCGGCGCTGTCCTCCTGCAGGAGGATGATGCAGGTTTAGACCATCCTATTTGTTATTGGTCTAAAATCTAAAAAGTTTGTTAAACATCAGTTGACCTATAGTACGATAGAAAAGGAAGCCATTGCCCTGCAGGGGGGGGGTTACGTGCCGCTGTTACTCCATTTATCGTTCTTTCTGCCTCCCTGTTCAGACCCTGCCCCGCCGTATGCGTCATACGTCACTTCCATCTCCCAGAAGTGAAAAGCCGCAAGCGAGACATCTCGAGAGCTCTGCTCATTGATTATTGTTGTTGGTTTGCTTTTCTTTGATTGATATCACTGTGTATGATTTGTTTGGTTTATTGGATTTCTGATTTTTGCTTTGCTCTTGTCTGTACTTTTGCTTTGGTTTATTTGCTATTTGGTTTCAAACTCTCGCCGGGTTTTTGGTTAACATCTTCACGTGCTCCTCGGACTTTTGTCGCTTTTTAAGAAGAATCCTAGGTCCAGCACTGCATACTTGTACCCCTAATAAAAACAACCCACTTTTTTTTTCCTTTGAAGTCATTTAACTTTGCTATCTGTAACTTTTAACAATGCCCTAATCTGCTTTTTTGGTACCCTGACCCAATCCACTCAATACTTATATCTGCTGATTCCGAGTCCCGATGTGATCTTTTATAAATATCGATATAAACATATACACATACAGTTGGTGTCTTCTTCATCTGAGTAAGCCTCGCGATTTTGCAGTATTCTTCCTTATGATGCTTCTGGAAACACCTCATTAGATTTGCGGCATTAAACGGCACGCGGTTGCTGCCTCCTCTCCAAAGGACGGCACTGCAAACATCACAGGATACTACTAGATCACTATCAGTTTTCAATTTACAGAATTCCCACATGGCTGACATCTGAATAATTTGTAGTTTCAAGCCAAGTGCCTCAGGTTTACTGCAGCATGTGACAGAACATTATCATCTGCACAACTAACGTAAATTGGGTGAACCTGAGAAATTAAATGGATGGGGCTTTGCATTGGACTGTGGTGGCTGATACTGATCGATTAGAATTGCCTGGCTCAGCCTTCATCTTGATCTTTGATACTGGCTCAGGACCTCACTGGTGACTGGCATAGTCCCCCCCCCCACATTTGGTCCCCACAATGTAAAATAAACACAATCCACACACACACGCAGAGACAGTGAGCATGAGACGAAGACGATCTCTGGGCAAACGGCAGCCTGAGGACAAGTTAGGCAGGTCAA
>JABJVO010000114.1:282068-297564 GCA_026770805.1 Boulengeromyrus knoepffleri
CCCCCATCAAAATCCAAAAAAAATTTCGCTTGTCCCCCCCCCCCCCCCCCCCCCACTGAAATTTACTTCAGATAATCATTTTGTACAACAAATGAGCCATTCCAACAAAATGGCCACAGGCTATATAAAACGGACAAATAAGTGGAGACTTTGGGGAATAGAAGTCAGTGAGGGTGATAATCTGACCCAGGAAGTTAGCTGTACCTTGTGCACAGAACTAAGTCCCCCCCCCCAAACCACCTAAGCTACCAGGGTTGATTTGTCCCTTAACAGGAAACCTTGGTCAGCAGGTGGTGGAAACACAGCTCAGAGGGGCTCGTAGTCATCGTCCAAGTAGCTTTCATCATCCTCATCCAGAAAGTCGTCGCTGTCCAACAGGGTCAGAGCGATGAAGCAGTGCAGTAGCTGTAGGCTCTCACCATCAAGCTCCTCCAAGGTCCTGCTGTAGGCCTGTGAGCAGAGGATTAGCTTACACAGAGAACAAAGCACTCCAGCCTATGATGTCTTTCCTTCAACCTGATGTAGACTATTCACTTCGGTGGATTTTAAATGCAGCATTACATTCAAACTCCAAGTACCATTAAATACTCAACATCAACCACATTCCACACACAAAATTGTATTCCTGTCTTTGTGGGGACCATTCATCCATTTCTATGGGGGAAAACCTTAATCCTAACAATGACAGCCTTATCCCCTACCCAGCCCTAACCTTAACCATAAGTAACCAACAAAACATAAAACTTTTGGCATCGAGTTTTGACTGCAGTGAGATTTGTAAACAGTCTTTCACACTGACTAGTGTAATATATACATAACCTACAGTGACATTCTACCAATACCTGCACATCGTACTATGGATGTGAACTGCCAGGATTTCACAGCCAGTTGTTCAAAGTCACTGCTATCACTGCATGTGCTTGTTTTACCTGGCACACCCATAAAGAAAAACCTCACAGTAAATGCTGCCAACGGCTGATTAGCTGCAAACATGGATTACTTTGCAATCAGTCATTTTCTAGGTGGTTCCATATCTTACAGAACTAGACAAACTTCTGCTTGATTTGCTAGCACATGCTGGAATGTTTGGACAAGCTAATTAAGCCTTAGCACAATTCTTGCACAGAATTAAGTGAAATGTGTGCAAGGAAAGTCATACGATACACTGAAGATGCACATGGAGACTAATGAAAGCGAGTAGCTCCTGACGGCACACAGTCCAAACTTAATGCCAAGAGCAGAAGCTATACTATTGGTACAAATGTACACCAATGATGTCTAGGCCATGAAAACAGACCAAAGTCCAAACTTACTGCAGCCAAAAATAAATCCAGTGAGTATCAGCATGCAGTTATATTAGGAAGGATTACTACTATTCATTTACACATTTTGCACTACAAGGCAATGAATTCTTATAGCCTGCTAGACAGATTTGCCAACAGGGTAGGGAACAGTGGTCAGTAGCTACTTAAGGTGCATTACCGTAGGAGAACGGCATCGTCGAGGCTGGTAGCCACTGGGTAAATCATGGCGGTAGATGCATTCAGATTTAAAGGGGCAGCATCCATGTCGCATGAAAAAGGTACACCTGATTTTACTAGGGAGGAAGGACAATGAATTATTGACCAGAAAAGTATTTAAATATCACCATTACTACTGTTGTCATCACCTCTATGACTTAATTAGCAGCAAGCAAGCAGTAGTTTGGCACCAACCTGCTCTTCTCCTTAAAGGCAGCGATCAGCGTCTGCTTGGGCTCCCCGTCGCTCACCCAGTACTTGCTGGGTATGTAATACGGGGACTTCACCCTGCACTGGGGACAGGCTCTAGGGGACAGATGGGTGATGTTCCAAGACAGTCAAGCAGCATATAAATGTCTGAGGGAAGTACTTTTGTATTAATCTCTCAAAGTTTAAACTCCAGTATAATATGGAAATTAAACATTTTCCACTGGGTAAAGCCTTGAATAGCTCAAGACTTTAGATTATAGTGCTTAAAACAGGGGAAGTTACTTCAATGCAGCCAAATTGGAAAATGCAGTTACGGTAAAGGCTGGGCTGCACCCTGCAGACCGAGATGCTGTTAAATCCCAGTGAACATCTGAGCCTGTCCTCACTTAATGACTTCTTCCTGGAAATCCCTTGTCTTCCTCCAGGTGACAATGCACCCCAGGCAGAAGGCATGGCTGCAGTTGGGCAAGATGCCAAAGCGCCTGTCCTGGGGGCAAGCCTTCTCGTACACCTTGTCCATGCAGATGCCACAGGCCACGTCCTTGCTCTGCTCATACTCAGACAGAGGCCCAGTTAAGGTTGCTGCTGCACCATCCGCCATCTCCTGCTGGTTGGAAGTCTTCTACAAAGATCCAGACAAGGGGAAGATGCATTAGGACAGCTTTGGTCTGAAGCAATTGGGGGGGAAGTTAGCAATAAATCTGCAATGTTACCAGCATTGTCTAAACGAATCACATCAAGACCAAAGCCACTGCTAAAGCACCTGCAGAGCTGAGGGCTTTTCCCACCAGTACTGCCACGTCAGGGTCGTTAAGCTAACAATCATCCTAGGGAATCATTAAGTCCTTCACCCTCAGTCACAACTACACGATGACTGCAGAACGCCAAATCCTGCACTATTACTTTGATTGGAACCACAATATTGTTGAATCAGAAAGGTTACAGCTGAAAGGGGCATTTCCCCTATATTTTACACTAAGTCAAAGTGAAGCTGAAAATGTCACTAGCAGGCAAGAAAGATGCCTGCATAGGCTTCCACATGCTGGATGAATGGTCTGAGTGCAAATATGAGGACCTGCATTAGACAAACCATGGTTTCTGTCCCAGCACTGGGTCCCTGGTTGGTCTCCTCTGCTGCGCCGGGAACGGAGTCTGCTTCAATTATAAGGGGGCTGGTGGCCAGGGAACCGCTGCATGCAGGACCAGAGCCAAACTGGGAGACTGTAAAGGGCGCAGTGCAGCTGGAGTGTGCGGAGTCCGACTCTGACACTACAGCAAGAAACAACATTACGGATTGTTCAATATCAAATAATTATTCAGCCACCATTAAACCGCTGAATGATCTTGTGCTCTGGAAGGCTACAGAAACAGTCGGTACAAGTCTGAAGGACTACCCTGCAGAGGCCTGGGAACGGGCTCACTGGCCCCATGCTCTTCCTCTTCAACGATGTCTGTCGGCAGGTGCTCAAAGCTAGGCTGCTGTAAAACCATGCCGGACACTAGGGGGTCGGAGCGCCGCCGGCCCCACGTCTGGGATCCCGGGACGGGCGGCAGGGAGGGCTCAGAGCCACGGCGCCCTGGCAACAGGTGAAAGCCCCACGTCGGGGGTTGGACAACCGGAGCAGAGGCCCGTCTGCTCTCTGACAGCATGCTGCCAGGGTGGGGGACATGCTGGTACCTAGAACACATTTTTGGTTTAGAGGTACCAGATAACGAGACCAAGTCTCTACAGACAGACTATTAGTTCTGAATGAATTAAAAAGCCTCACCTGCAACGGTCTCCAAACCAGCAGACTCCTTTCTGGAAGTATCTGCAGATTGGCATTGAAGGCAGCTCATGTGAGAAGTGACAACTGGGGCCAAATCTGCAAGAGCCACTGAGGAACTGCCTGAAAGAGACACACACTCAGGACACCAACTGCTCACTGCGTTTTCTAGACATCCCCTTTCCTTTGGGAATCTTTTTGTTGTTAAAGTGTCACTTTCAGCTGAGCTAAAATCCAGGTAAAATTTTAAGTCACAACCTTTCAAAAACTGACGAATTTGGATGCAACCGAATGGAAACTTTTGAATGTAAAATGTTCAAAATTTTCGCAGCGAATACAAAACAAATGACACTCGACTAAGCACTTAACACAAGAGAAGCCCTCTGGTCAGTTTAATTGCACGGTGGCCGCAAAGCAAAACTACATGAGGAGCTGCGAGTCCGACAGCAAGACCGCCTGCAACGGAGAGCCCTGCACGCAAACCTAAGTTGAGACGCGCGGAGCGTGGGATCCTTTGTGCTGCGAAGCCGGATGTAAACATTGAGGGCGGGGGGGTAACTGCCATACCGAGCCACTGCAGCGTCCTTACACTACAAGTACGAAGTTCTTTCGGGCACAGTTTAAGACAGCTTAAGTGTACAGCTGCTTCCTACCTGCAAGGCGCCCTATATGCATTCAAGGCATAAAGGCCAGCATTCCTATACATAACGCCACTTCGCTCCATTTCGGTCTTCGAGCTACAGAGATTTGCATGGGATCGAGTGACACCGCCGCTACGTCACAGCGCGACTCCCAACCAGCCGCTGACGCAACTCAGACGCAGTTTAATTATCTGCAGATGTGTGCAGAAGACCAACTTTCCCTGTTGCAGTTCTGCTTTATAAAAAAGCATCAATGGATATTAGTTTCGTTGGACACAGGAAAGGAACCATAGACTAAGTCTTTACATAAACAGAACCTTAAAATGAAACTCACGTCTTTTAGGTACAATTTGGGGGGGGGGTACAATCTACGTAAATTCGGTTATAACAGAAGCTCCTCCTGGAAACTCAGTCTACGTCGTGTTCATACAACACAGTCAAGAAGTTTGATTAAAACCTGGAATACCTGCAAACAATACCTCCACGAGCGCCAGCAACCAGAGGCTTGCCATTTGACCCCTTCTCCATTTCCGTGTCCGTGCCCAATTTACTGACGTACAAAGATTAATGGCTCTGCCTATATATTACCTGGGTGTGGTCCATTAAGGCGGTTCATGATCACACGGCCAATAGCAAAAGAAAATCAAGTACGGGGAACCTGTGTGCTTATGGCCAGCCAATCGCAAGCTGAACTGCGAATAGGAACTTTGTTAATCACATCTTACATGTACATGTTATGAATATTATATGATTCGGGTTATATCTTTTAAAAAATTTAAGGTAAGGATTTTATGTGAGATATCTGTATTGTAACTGCATTGTTTTGTTGCTCAACAGTCATAATTTTATAAGATATGCCATACAATTCTATTGCACGAATTTCATGGAATAAGAAGGCTGCAGAAGGAGCTGTATTGCCTGGACATTCACTTACTGCTGCCCTAACCTTGCAGGCGAGTTCTAAGAACAATTATTATTGATAATCGAGGCACAGTGGGGTTTCCCAGGCAGATGCAGCACTTCACATGGGTCCTTGAATTTGTAAATTATATGTGGGTGGGGGGCCACATAAGTACTTGATACTTTTCTTTACACTGTTTATGTTATTGGAAATGTTTATCCTTTATTTTATATTCATCACAATTAGGCTCAAGTACTGTAGACAGTCAGCCTTCACAGTGTATATGGAAGTAAAAACTAACAGCCACTGAGCTGTCCCTGCGTAAATGTAAACCACTGTGGCGCGTGTTAAGATGCTACCTCGTTATTTAGTAGAGTAATGAGGTGTTTACTAATGTTGGGAAGGGGGAACAGGAATGTGGGAGATTCTCAGTGTTTGTGTAATTTGGTAGCATGATTTGTGGTGAAAAAAAAATAGTACAGGAGTGTCTATAGAAAAATAACAACAAAGCCAGAATGATAAAATTGAGGTTTATTTTTTCATCAAAATATCTGGGAATACTTTCTCAAGTCTCATGGAGTACATTTGCCCAGTGACACATATTTACTAGCTACAAAAGTATTACAAAAAAGATCATGTGCATTAGAATTTTTGCCTTTAGCATTGGCTGTTCAGAATTGTTAGATATATTTCTTTATTGATTAAAGTAGCTTTGCAAAGGTTAGGACATCTACTTATAAAAACACTTTCTGCTAAGTGTCCATAGGACTTGACATTCGATTTTCACCAAAAGATTGAGAGAGACTGCAACAGGCAACATTTGGTCTGATTTTTAAGCTTGAGATCATTTTAGTGTCTGTTACTCTGCATTACTGTAGGCAGTGCAGTTTCTGCATAAGGGTCTCTCTATACTTGCCACTCGGGTCTCTCTATACTCGCCACTCCTGGGTCTTTGCTTCCCTGGGCTTTGGAAGCCTCTGGTCTTTGGGGAAGCACATCATTGTCCTGTGCTCTGGGCTACTCCAAGATTCAGGAAGCATGAGTGACTCAGGGACGTAGCACACAATGTAAAACCTAAGGGGCTTCCGTGGGCTTGACTGATGACAGTCCAGATGCTGTGGTACATCCACGGCAAACGGCTGCCGGCTGAGAATGAGGGGAACAATTGGTGACCAGCTGTCATCAGACAATATAGGGAAGACCAACCACAGGCACAAGTATTTTGTGTTTCAGCTCACTACATAATGATTACTTCACACTCACAAACACATAAGGGTTTAAAGCTTGTTGGAACCAAAAATCCACCACATATCTTAATGTTTCCCCTTTCCTATCACACATTAATTAGGAAGTGGGGGTAGGCAGTTCTGGAACACATCAATAATATTTGGATTCCACTTTCAAGAAGGACAATGGGCAGCGGTCACAGCAGTGGTGCTGTGTGCCTTTGTCTGGGACACATCTGCTAACTGCATTCCCAGCTGGAGAGGCCTGGTTAGGGGCTCCTGGATAATGTCCTTAGAGAACACTTGTTTAAAGACATTGTTCTGTAGCATTTGTGAGACCAGTCTCTCCTGTAGGTGCAAGAAATATTTTAATTCCGTGCATGTGCATCTGTGTGTGTGTGTGTGTGTGTGTGGGGGGGGGGGTTCACACCTATCATTAAAATGGACTTGGCAATGTACACATTGAAAGCAGAACACTGCTCACAAATAGTGTTTGAAAAGCAGTTAAAAGATGTTCTATGTTCCAATGCATAAATCAATTACCAACAGGCAGCCTGCTGCAGTCTATCAATCTGAGGTCTGCTTTCATCCAAAACGAAACAGAAAGTGAGAGCAACACAGATGGCCAAGTTTGAACTATAGACATTTTGGGAAAGAAAAAATGTTTTATTAAAATAAGGAATATTGTCTTACATTGTTTTCTACTTAATGGCAATACCACTCTGTGTTCTGGAGCTGTGCAACAGACTTCTTAAATGTCTATAGGGGAAAAGAGTCATAGAGGTAGATTTCACAGGTGGTATTGAGAACAGCTGTCAGTTCGGAGATGAACCTCATTGGACCAAGAATCACAGTTTTCCCAGTGAGAGAGAGAGAGAGAGAGGGAACTGTAAAGGGGTGAAAGGTCAGATTCCATGCACATCCTACAAACAATAACAGATTGTTATTGAAGGGAAACATTGACCTTCCTCAGACCTCAGGGCCAGAAATACTGGGGCAGAAAAAGAAAAAGTAAAAATCCCCAGCTTGCTTTGAGATATTTTTTCATGGTACAGATTCAAAATCAAAAGAAGCATCAAGCTTGTTCCTAGGGACACATATTGTGACTACAGGGATAAACAGTACTTAAGAGAATTCTGATAGCATAACAGTTTCAGTGCTGTTGAACATTACTGGGAAGTTGTCGTGTAAATGCTTTTAAGATGATGATGCCTGTGATGTAGTTTAAGTTTGGAGCGCTGCCCTTGGCCTGCTGCCAGTGAATGAGGACACAGACTGATCGCAGGTGAATTTTTAGTAAGTTCAGCAGCTAGAGGCAGTCACCACCAAAAGGACTAAAGGTTGACTGGACATTGTGTGGAAGTTTGAAAATAGAGTGCTTTCAAACCAGCTGGAAATCTGGGAAGAAAATGGACACTATGGGCATAATCATATACGCTGGCTTTGCTGTGATAAGGAGAGCACAGGCAGGGAAAGGACTTCAGAACATTCTTCATTTAAAATGTGGCTAAAACAAGACAACTGTACTTTTCCCCTTAAAATTACGGTTCACACAGTACTAATCCTTTATACAGCAAACTGCTGCTTTAAAACTAAAATATCACGTCTCTTTCCGTCCTCAGCGCTTACAGCTCCCTCTTCTGAAGGAGGCAGACCCTTTCAAACCCCTCAGAGTCTGTGTGGCTGATCTGCTGCAAATAACTCGTATACCACTAAAATAACCCAATATTTAAGCCAATGCAATCCCTGGTCCGAGTGGAAAATGGTCTCCATGTTTTTGACAACCAAAGACCATCAGAGAACACAAAACACAGGATTTCATGTTAAACCGCAAGACTGGCATAAGTGCTATAGGGCAACAAAAACATGCAAGCACCGTGGGCTCTGTAATTTGGGGAAATTTGTTTCCGTTTGGTAAATCAAAACATTGAAGCTTATATTGGGGTATAAGTCACATAATCACATCTCAGCATAAAGAGCTTTACAATAGGTACAGTCTCCAAGGAAGTGGGATGTTTGAGTGTGATTCCTTGAAGCATACCTAAATTAAAGCGATATATCCATCTGGATGCTATGTAGTACAATAAAATAATCTATATAAAGGAAGGGAGAATATTACGCTGCTATTTTAAAGGAAATACAATACAAATCAGAGTGATGTGTATATTATTGAATTTGTATAAAGTGCAGTCCCACTGATGTCAGATTATTAGTAGACCAGGACATACAAGATCAAGTTCACTCAAGGAACCAGGAGATGTCATGACAATCAACCAAGCTAATCACGATACTGGACCAGATGCCCATGCTAAATCTAGCAGTGACTCATGAAGATGGCTTCCTTTAATTATTTTTTGGTTTGCGAGGTCATGACTGTAATCACAGATAAAAGCAGGCTTCTTCAGTATAACTGTAATAAAATCCCAACTGTGTCCATCAGACATTTCCAAGTTCCCCCAGATACTAAGTGCTGCTTACATGAGTGAGTTAATCATTACATGAAAAAATATGGCTGAAGGGATAACAGATAGGTCTACTAGAAATTCAATACTTCTGCCTTACTAAGTACTTTCACCAAATTCAGTTTAAGGACAACAGTTAATACTGCTCACCATTAACCCACAGGCTGACATTCTAAAAAGCAGCCACACGTTTTTATAAACCTGGATGTGTTTGCTGACCCAAAAAGGTTTAAATCTGACCTTTTCTGATGCTGCCCAGCTCTCACATGCCAGAAAATCAAGTTATTCCTGTTTTAATGTTAATAAACATGCCGGCTAAACCAAGAAACATTATGATTGTCATTCTATGGTGGCATCTTACAGAACTGGTAAGAGCAACTTACAGTGCCTGACCCTAAGTAACACAGCTGAGCATGTGGAGGAAATGGCAGGGCAGGCCTGCTTGTAGAGCACCACAGAGTGGCACTGCGGATGCCAGAGAACGAAGACACCTTCTGAAGTAGCTTGTAGATGCCGCCTTAATGGTGTGTGTGCTGTCCGTTAGATCACAGGTATAGCGGAGATGCAGGATCATTGATTATTTTGGCCATGACGAAGAGCTACGTAGACAAAGCTATACAGTCTGAAGCAGGTCTCTAAGTGGGACCGAATCACACCTGGGAGCTCCGAGGTCACTTACAAAGCCGACGAGGCCCAGATTGTGTCCACCTAAGACATGCACACCCTGAGTGCTCACCTCTGCGACACGCTTCAAGCATTCTCTGGACTCTGCTCATCCTTGACCTATAAACACATTGCCAGACCTACATACTGTATTACTCATACTGTCTATGGGAAACAGATCAGGCAAGTGACAATCACAGACAACACAAGAGATCAGGTCATGGGGATGCAGAAACAACTAAAAACTTAATGGTCTATAAAAATACCACTTATAAAAAAAAGTGATGACTATCCATAAAAGAAAAAGCAGACAGAAGTGGGAAGCATTTGAGAGCATTCTCCGGGAATGTCCCCGCTTCAGAAAGAACCCCCCAAAGCGCCGTCAGCATAAAACAGGTCTTTGTGCTACATCTGTCTTGCCATGTAACAGCTGTCAAATCCATGGCTATGTGAACCTCTCTCTCTCTTTCACACACACAAGCACGCACGTGTGCGCACACACACACACACACACACACACAAACACACACACACAATTATATTGGTGAGTGCATGTCTATATATTCAAAAATATCATATATATCTATACACTGTGCAGGTCTTTAAGTTAAGCTCTGCCGCGCAGAGGCCTAGTACATATCCTTGTAGATCTCTTGCAGCAGCGGGTGTAGCGACGTTTCGGACTCCGTCTTCTTGATCTTCTGCACCAGATGGGCATTTTCTGTGACCAGCTGCCTGAGGTCAGCCATCTTCTGCAGCAGCTTGGGAAACAGGTGTGGACAGTCTGAGTGGCTGGCGCGCAGGTGCTGGTCCAGGGCCTGTAGGATGCCGTCCTGAATGTCCTCTACCTGCTTCACGTTTATCAGGCCAGGTCGATCTGTAGGCAGGCAGAATAAGGAGAGGTCAACTGAGGTCGTGTTCCCATTGACAGAGGTGCCCAAAAGAGCGTAAGAGTCACATCTACCATTTCAGTGTGTGTACCAGTATCTATTTCAACATGGCAATTCCATTTTAATAAAAAAAAATTCCAAAAAGGTTTTTGCTTCACCATTTTGGCATGTGAAACATACCTGACAGAGCTCAAACCCAAACCCTAACCCTAACCCTTAATTCATTCATTCATTATTTTTTATTAGAAATTCCCCTTAGAGATATAACCCCTTTTCTTCATCAGAATCAAAAAGGGTGATGCAAAGGACATTCGCTGACTTAAAACAGATATAATTTCTTTGTTCAGTCAGTCTAAGAGCAAGATCAATACTACTCTTAGTATATGAAGGACAACCACCTTCTCCAAGCTATGCAGGCAGATGACAGCAGAGCAGATCCTTCGCCTGACTCACCCCCACAGAGGATGATAGCAGCCACGTAGAGAGCAAGGTCACTGTCGTCCAGCTCCAGAGCGTTGAACTTAACTGCAAACTCAAACTTGGGTTCCATGATCTCGCTGAAGGGCTTGCGCAGGCTGCGCAGGAACTCACGAGTGACGAAGCCACGGCCATCGGCTACCAGCAGGCCATCCTTATTCATCAGCGAGGGCAGCATGGCAAAGATGGCCTCATGTACACCATACTTCAGCAGGGTTACCTGGTGAGAAGCAGGTGGTCACAGAATGGGTCCTAAACAGCACTCTGATGTTTCTTGGACTGGCTCAAGTCTCAAGTTTACAATGATTTTTTTGCATTTATGAGAAACATAAATAAACAATTAGACTCTACAAACCTCTATAATTATAATTACAAAAAATATTTCCAAAAGGGGGGGGGGACATTAATTTTTTTTCTCTCCAGTGAGTTTTAAGACTTAAAAAATGAGGACTACTGTAGTGAGAATGACTGGGTTGTAAATGGCCCTCAGTATTGAAATATGCTCTGTTTCTCTGAGCCATTTTAGAAAGAATGTTTTCACACTTCTGGTTAGGGGATCTTCATGCACGTGGGGCATTATGTACCTGGTCGTTGAGGAAAAGGTTGACAAAGCCCGGTATGTTCTTGGCAAACTCGGTCAACTCGCGCACCGTCTCCACAGTGGTGCACTGGCAGCGGTAGAAAACATGCACTCCAATCTCTTTGTTAGTGGGAGCACCATTGATGAGCTGGTTCCACACCAGGCCGTTCTCAGCCTGCCAGAGCGAGTCCATGTCATGGATGACAAAGGGCTACAAGAGGAAACAAACAGGCAGGGGCTTGGCTTTGGGTGAGAGCAGCCAACACAGGGCTAGCAAGTAAGTAAGAACAGTCAGAACCAAGAAACAAACTCTCCTGCCGGCCTCCTTCCTACCGAGGATGAGCTGGTTTTGCCAGTGAGGATACTGCGGGCTTTCTTCTTGGTCATGTTGAGGTTCTTCAGGTAGGCGTTGTTAACTTGTTTGGCCAGCGACTTGAGGTCTGAGCCACCAGGGCTCTGTGGGCTGCGCTCCCCAGCCAGCAAGCCGGCCACCAGTTTGCGCTTCTCCGCCTCCGGCATGCGGCCGTACCGGATCGCTGGGAGCACAGAGGCAGGACACTGCAGTTTGTAACAGTGCCATACAAACTCGGTTCCCCAGAAGAGGGAACATGTGCTCCTCTATTCATAGCAAAAATATAATGAGAACATTAATCTTCTGAAGGAAAACTGAACCTAAGCTTCACAGACTACCGCAGACAGACATTTTTAAGCTGGTGGTGCCACTGGTTTTAAGAAAACTATAAATAATACTACGGTAATTAAGTTTGTTGTGTTCTAATATCTCTATGTCATCCCCAGACAAATGCTGCGACTCTGCCCACAGCTTCTCAAGAGAAGGGCCAGGCTGACACTGAGCCCAGAGCCCCCTCACCATCGTGGGACATGCCCAGTGCCAAGCACTTCTGGAAACGACAGTACTGGCACTTGTTCCGACTCTTCTTCTGGATTTTGCAGCTGCGCTCACAGCGGTCGTATTCCAGCTTCATACGAATGGTCCGCCGGAAGAAGCCCTGCAGGACGGAGAGTAGACAGGAGGGGATCGTCACATACACAAATTACCGAGAGTAGCAATTATGCTGATGATACAAAAATACAAGTAGCTGAAATGCAGAGTTATACCAAGAGCTGAGGCGGACTTAAAATGGAATTAGGTTCTGCAGGGCCAGAACAGCAACGCAAAAGCAAAGGCAGCGGTCCACTCACCTTACAGCCCTCGCAGGCATGCACGCCGTAGTGGAAGCCTGAGGCTTTGTCTCCACAAATCCGGCATTCTACACTGATACCAGCACCTCCATCATCTCGGCCTGCGCGCAGCTGATCTGACAGCGAGGGTGACGAAGTCTGCGACAGATCTAGGGTTGGGGTGGTGCATCACAGATTTACACATGTGGTGTAAACATTCATCTATCCGTTAACCAAATGCTGATCCCAGTGAAGTTCACAGGTGGTGTTAAACATCTGTGTATAAACGCCGATACATTTTATCTCAGTTGGAACAGTCCAGTGCTGCCCTTGCTGATACTGACAAACATACACTATTAAAACAGGCATAGCTGACAGATGAATTACTGACTTGAGGTCATCTATAACCAACCAGTCCTGCACATTAAAGGAGGCTGTGTTTCAAGATATGAAACCGTGCTCACATTAAATTGTCACTTCATAATCAAATGTCGTGTCTTCAGTTGTCCAACATTTAACGTTTAAAATGTCTATTTAAATGTTTATTTGTGAGGTCAAATATTTCCTTTCTAGCTCAGCTAAATTACTGCATCACCTCAAAGCCGTAAGCGTACCGCTCGCTGACACACTGCGGTGTGCAAGACAGCTATTGGCTAGTTCTTGCGCTAGCTCAAGATATTTTTAACTTTTACACTTAATGCAGCCACTTGGTTCTTTGACAAGAAGACACCATGGAAATGTTCCCAAACGTCAGACTTAACTGTGCTACAGAAATCTGCTGACACTGACTATTTCACTATTAAACCAGCGATTCTCAACTCAGGTGTCGTAATCCAAGTTTGGGTCGCAGCAAGTTCTGAAAGGGTGGCGAGGCAGAGTTGGAAATGTAAACATGTTAAAACCAGTGAGCTCCTATGCTGATCCACAATCAGATTTCCCAGCCCTAATCCTAGAATTAACCTACAGTCATGTGAAAAAATAGCACACCCCATTAAATATTTAGTTCTTTATTAGGAAATATCAATATATTACTATTAAATCTTCTTTCAAATTATATCTGTAGATAAAGGAGATGTAACTGCATCATCTACGCAAAAACAAGAAATAAATTCACTTATTTACAAAAAGAAATTAACTGAGATGCTAATTTCCACTGAGGAAAATGTTAGGACATCCTCACATTCATCACCATTTAAAATTCCTAGAATGTTTTTCAGGTGGCACCACATCAGGTGAAAATAATTAGAACATTGTTACAGAGCTTTTTGGTGGAACCTGTCTGATTTAAACCACAGACATTAAGAGGGAGAATGTTACCTGTCTGACTGTATTGTGCCAACTGTGAACTTTGGTGGAGGAAGGATAATGGTATGGGGTTGTTTTTCAGGGGCTGGGCTAGGCCCCTTAGTTCCAGTGGAGGGAACCCTTAATACTTCAGGTTACCAAAACATTTTGGACAACTGTATGCTGCCAATATTGTGGATGCAGTTTGGGGAAGGCGGCCCTGTTCTGCTCCATTATGACTGTCCCCCAGTGCACAAAGCAAGGTCCCTAAAGACATGGTTGGGTGAGTTTGGCGTGGAATGACTTGACTGGCCTGCACACACCCCTGACCTCAACCCCACCAAGCACCTTTGGGATGAACTAGAACGGTGATTGTGAGCCAGGCCTTCATGTCCAACATCAGCGGCTGACCTCACAAATGGATGAATGGGCAGAAAATCCCACAGACACTCTCCAGAACCTTGTGGAAAGCCTGCACAGAGGACTGGCAGCTGTTATAGCTGCAAAGGGGGGACCAGCTCCATACTGATGGCTAAGGGTTTAGAATGTGATGTCATAAAGGTTCCTGTGGGTGTAATGGCCAGGTGGTGCAATACTTTTGTCTACATAGTGTACCTTCAGTGCTAATATTATAAATAAGTACAATATATAGTTGCCTGCATGAGATCCTGCCAAAAGGGCCATGCCCACGTTACATCGATTACATTTGCATATATTTATTTAGCAGAAGATGTTGTCCAAAGCAACGTACAAGCAAGGATCAGAAAACAGGGTCAGACAGTCCCTGGAGCAAATGTGCTTAGGGGGCTTGCTCAAGGACCTAAACTGTGACACGTGATGTGATGTGAACCATCGACCTTCTGACCAGAGACACAGAGTCCTAACTGACGGAGCCACACGTCACCCAGGACAATTTTAGAATATGCAATCACGTCCAGGGGAAACCACACCAATGTCAAACTGCAGTTTCTTTGGGATTTAACATTACTATTGGCAATGCAGGTCTTCTAAGGACCTTGAAATCTGTGATTCAACTAGACAAATTCTTAGCTGTAGCCAGATTAAAATCATAAAGTACAGCACACACAGAGGCTCCGCTCGTTACCTCTGACTTACAGAGAGCATGTAAAAAATGCACTTCAAAATCTATTCGATGCTTCGCCTTTGAGCCACTTTCATGGGCTAAAAATCAGGAAAAACTGGTTGGAGTAGCCAAGGAAACCAACTCAACTAGCTCACATGACACACACTTGCCTCACTCACTGACTCACCCACACCTGAAAGAAAGAAAGTAGAGAGAGAAAGAGCCAGAGAAAGAAAGAAAAAGAAAAATAATCAGCAGGAAGAGTCCAGCTAATGTCTGCCTGGCACCTGAAAAGCCTGTGAAGTGCTTCAGTTATACATGATGAAACTGGTAGTTTATTGGAGGCTCCATAATGAGATTATCTGTAGGAACAGCTGGGAAGCACTGAAACGTGCCCTCCCTATTCAAATATCCTTTTCACAATGACTGAGAAATGTCAGAGCAGGAGTGGCCAATTTTATCCAGCTGTGCATGTGGGTTTTCGCTGCAGCCCTCTAACTGATTACTAATTAGAGGGCTGATTGGCTGAGTCCTCCTCACACCTGGGTTTGAACAGCTGACCTACAGGTTATCCCAAAAACCTGCACACACACCGGCCCTTTGTGGATAA
>JABJVO010000114.1:310392-320915 GCA_026770805.1 Boulengeromyrus knoepffleri
GGCACACGAGGAGCACAGCACGTCTGATTGGTGAGCATGACTGGCACACGAGGAGCACAGCACGTCTGATTGGTGAGCATGACTGGCACACGAGGAGCACAGCACGTCTGATTGGTGAGAATGACCATCACACAAGGAGGATGGCATAAATCTGTAAAACTATTCACACAACAGTTTTAAACCGTGGGTCAGATGTGCTGTGTAATGCGTATCCTAAATCGCAACCTTTGCGATTTGCTAATCGTGGTTCTGATTTGAAATCGATAAATCATTCAGCCCTACTTTTACTCCCATACTGATGGGACTGCAGGTGCCCTCATGCATGCAGGGGACCTGCTGAGGAAAGACACAGGAACTAGCAGGACAAGTTATGACAGTCGGCTGGTGTCTGAGGGGAGGCTGGCCCACAGCCCAAACACACGTTAGATCATTTTCATCCCACTGCTGACCAAAGCTTCTTTCCTACTTTTATAAGGTTACCATGCCAGAGGGGGGGTGGGGTCATATTTTCTTCCACGTCCCGACCCATTTATTCCTTTTCTGTTGTTTTCTACCTCTTTCCTTACTGTCTGTATGACAAGATGATGTTACTAATTTTAATTGTTTTAACTTGTAATATTGCCACAAGATCATATGCACTGTGGGGCACCCGTGTGGGGAAAGCACTATATAAAAATAAACTGAGCTAAACTGAGATAGGACGACTGCCTCAAGAGGCAAGAGGCAGAGTAATGCGTGCCAGTGCACTGAAGTCTTACTCAAACCACAAACACACACACAGTTTTCCCCAGACTTTTAAAAATTGTTCATTATAAAGAACCAGAATCCCTAAGTTATATCCACCGATACAACAGAAGATACTGTACTTGGAATCAGAAAAGGGACAAAAGGTCCCCAGGTCATTGATACATTTTACTGCCCCACAGAAGGGGCAGAGACAGAAAGCACACCCAAACAAATAAAAATACTGTTAAATGGGAGGGACACTAATCATACAATGAGTGTACCAATTGATGTATGCACTTGTGGCTGGTACCCTCTTCTGCAACCAAATCATACTTTCATGGAACTACGAGGGCTGCATGCACTGGACTTAAACAGGCCGTTGATAGAAAGAGCACACTTCACATGACCTGGCCTTTCCCCATCAACTCCCAGGCAGAAAAGAGTGAACCTGAATCACTTTAACTTAGCCATCAAACTGACAACGAGAGCCACTTTGACCTATGCTTCCTACACACACTTGAGGTGGAAGGTTTCTTGGGGCTTCAAAACTCTGATTCATGACATTCAGTGGGCAATGAGCAACTTTTTGTTTTCATTCGTTTCCACCCAAGTCCATACAGGACTTGAGATAATTATGGTAACAGGGTGAGTGATTCTGTCCTGATGCAGTGGCCAGCTGACAGACTGAGACCGGTAAGCTGCCAGGGCAATGGCAGTGCGCCCAGCAGGCTTTCCAGGAAAAGAGGGTTGCCCCCTGGGATCTAAGAGGCTAGCCCCATGCACGAGTGGTGGACAATGCAAAATCAGCAGCATTTTAAAACCCCCTGCCAACAGGTACCATGGCAATATAGGGTGAGACACTATTTACAAATGGCAGGAGGGGGTGACAGCTGTTTAGGGGCACACACATCACACAGAATACATTCCAGCTCACTGCAAAGCAAACAAATCCCCTAAATGTCCCCAGGCTAAGCAGTTAGTGTCCTCTTGAATGTTTCACTTAAATGATTATTAGAAAATTAAATGACTACATTGAGCATAAATCAGTGGCTGGTTGAAGGGAACTGTGCGGCAGGACAACAGCAGCTGCACTAAAGTAATTCAGAATGTATTAAATGTGCACTTCACACCATGAACGTTCACCTAATAGGATGGCAATCACTGAAGTCTATCATCGTATGCAAGTACGCATGTGCAGACATGTTTTTAGAACTCCATGTTTACCTTATATTTGCAATTGTTGTGGTTCTCTGATATTAGTAAGTACCCTAAACGCATGTTCCACTATTACAAACTAAGTACATTATATGCCGCAACCAATGACAACAAAAGACCAGGAGTAACAAAAAGATGTTACGGCGCATTCCTTAAAGCTACACTACAGACAGAGTACCAGTTTCTGTTGCCAGGGATGCATCTTCTTAAACACGACCTGTTTCCCGCTCCTGTTTCTCTCTACAGCTCCAGCCCTACTTCATGATTTATTGACCTCATTTGATTGGTGATTCCCCAAAATCTATGGTTTGTCTAAACAACCAGGATTTTTTCCCTGAAAACTACTCAAAGCAGCTCCCACTGCTTACTGGGCTCCTCATTGTCTTACACACTTCCAATTTTGTTTTTGTCATTGACCGGCTATAAATTATTAAAACGAGTATTCCAGAAAGTCTGATAAAGCCTGTTTTACAGAAATGGGTGTAACTCCAATATTATTTACCCAATTCACATGTGGGCACTTGTTGGAACCTGCAAAGCCCATGCTAAACAACTATAATCTATCTAATTGGGGAGGGAGAATTACATAAAAAAGTTGTCTTGTATTCAAGGTTTGGAATGGAAGAAACAAGTAAGCATATAGCTTTTTTCCCCACAAAATAGACAAAACATTGTTACATGGATAACTAAAGAAAAAATAATTACACTCACCCTAAGATTTTCACAGAAAAGATAATGTGTTCAGAATTTCGGAAGGCTTCTGCACTGCTCTGCTTAAACACGGCTTGTGTGTGTCAGAGTTGAGAGACCTGCCAATCTCAAAAAAAAAAAAAGGCAGATGCGTGACAATGACCTGCCTTAGCATGCATAGTGACCTGAACTTCCTGAAGATATCCACAGGGAAACCCACCTGTTCAAGACAGAAACCATAGCTAGACAAAATAGAGGACATCAGCAAACCTCTCCAAGTCAGTGTGACCACTGTATGAACGTGCAACTAACATAGATCTAACTCAAGCTGCCTTCACTGAGCCCAAACAGCCAGCCCTGGTCATTATCCAAAAGCATTTTCTCAAGACCTGTTTTTCACATGGATGAGAAAATGACGAGCTTTTCCTTATTCAAGTAATTAAACCCACACCAAAAAAAAAAATCAGTTCTTCCTTTTTTATTGTATTTGTTTTATTTTCATTTTTTAATGCATTCATTAAAAAAATTTCCACCCATTAACACCAATAAGAGAAATCACATTTAACTCAACCTTGTATGTAACAATTAAGATTTAGCTGAAAAAAATCTGGCTACATGGGAGGGTGAATTATATATATATTATTTTGATATAAACAGGCAACACACGGTACATGCACGGGCATTAAAGCATTTCTTTAAAAGTGTCAGTTGTGGGGGGAGGGGGGACCTAACTTTCAAGGCATGGTTAATTATATATTTATAATATATTAATATTATATTCGATAAAGTCTATGAAGGAAAATCAATATCGTGCAACTCGTCAAGCAACAATCATTTAAGTAAAAAAAAAAAAAAAAAAAAAAAAAAAAAAGCAAAATCACCAAATAATCAATAGGCGAGGTACAGCTACAACTGTCGCCCGCACCTTGCAGTACGACATGAGACGGTATGCAAAATGAAAGCGGCTTCTGCGTCAAAAAGTCTTGCACATAAAACTAATTGAGAAACAAACACACACACACACACGTCTCTCATCAGCGAGAGAGAAATCACGGCAAAAGTTCGAAACTTTAACAGCAACCACCACCAACTCCTGGGCTCCACTCAAGGTCAACCGTACACGCCATTATCAGGCGTGTTTATCTCGTTTCTGAGCCCTGGATCGCGCACACCTTCTTTTCCCCCATTTTTGCTTCCAAAGTATTTGGACATATACTTGGCCAGCCGGTTACCGTTGTCGTGAAGTTACCTGGCGCTTTGAAAGCATGCCTCCCAGCTGTTCTGTGGAAACTTAGAACCAGCCTATTAATCCCAAGATGCCAAAATAAACGCACAACCGGAGGCAGATACCGGCCACAAGTAGTTTTTTAGGTTTTCTACAACGTTTATTTCAATGTTCGCGAAAAACTCTTGTCAAAGAAGATAAATGTTCTCTTGATCGGACACTTCCAACTATTCATCTCTGAGTCGTGCCTTTGACAGTGACTACAGGACGACGTAGGGTATTTCACTTACACACACAAACACAGGCTCCAACCTACACAGATCCCTTACTCAGCAGTACGGGTGCAAATTACTCGAAAATATTAACTCGATGGTAAATAACAGGCTAAACAATAACTTTAAAAAACAACAGATGTGGCACGACGGAAACGGAGCGGAGTGCTCGTCATTCCGCCAGGTAACTCCACTTGCCAATCAACACCGCAGAAACACCGCGTCTTCCACCGTGATCGTGCCCAATTCATGAAATCTTATTTCAATTTTAGAAGGAACGAGAAGGAGTGACCACTTTTCGACATAGTACCGAAAACTGGACGTACCCCAAATCCCACACATGTAGTCTTCCCCCCAAGCACCGTCACTCCCAGCCCCCCCATGGAATAATAACATTTCGTAGCAAACGTACAAAGAGACCTTATGTAAGACTGTGCTGGTTACAATGGCAGCATTTAGGTGAACAGCTTGTCCAGGACGTGGGGAGTAGTCGCTAGCTAGCTGGTATTAGTAGCGCTACGGACTTTTCTTTCTCCCCCCTCGGAGACAGGCTAGCTAACGACCGCTAGCGACGGCGTTCGGGGGTTACCTTCTCTCTCTCCTTCCGAAAAGTTTCCCTTTTCCCCCCGAGGACAGGTCGTTTCCCGTGGTTTATTCTGCAGAGTCGACTCGCCGCGTCGATGATAGCTGCATAATTTAATTCATAGCGACTTTCGCCCCTAATCCTCGCTCCCCCAGAACTCGCTATCTTCTCCGCGCAGCAGTGCTGTCCGTTCAGATTTTTCCCCCGTCGCTGTGTCACTCCTGCAGTGATCCTAGCCAGTCCCCGCGACGCTGACGTTTACATAAAGTTACTGTAGAGAGAAAATTACTTTTAAAAAAAGCTCTGATAACGATATTGCAAGTTGTATTTTTGCGGTCGGCCTCTCGCCCCCGTGCCTCTCAGGAGCCCCAGCGCTGTTTGTCACAGGCAGGCGCTCGCTCGCTCGCTCGCTCTCACGCACAGCGTGCCGCGCTGTGGCGTGACAGCCGTACGTAGCTGTTGTTGCATGTCGTCACAGCGCGTTCATTCTTTCTTTTTAATTATTAATTAGGCAGCACTCCATTTCGGACCCAGGGCAGGCGTACCGTATGTACTTGCCTCGGGGACTCAGTAGTTTGTGTCCCATAATCATGTACTAGAGTGACACTTTTGTTTGGTATTTGTACACATGTGGCATTTTTATCATTTACATATTTTATGCTATGATATAACACGTAATGGTAAAGAAAAATGTCCCTACGGTAAGTGATTCACATTTTCCCACGTTAATTAAACGCAGGATACTACTTACAGCTTCTTTTTGTACATATATTATTATATAAAGTAGCAAAATCAGGCGTTTTCTTTTTTTATTCTTCTTTCTTTTCTTTATATAAAATAGATCATAAATGAATTTCTAAACAGCAGCTTTATTCTTGATTAATTTTAGGTTGATTGATTTTATGTCAATTTTCTTGTGAATAAATTTGTTGAAAAGGTGCACGCGCCGCTATCTGCATCGGTTGTTTAAAGCCATACAAGGGTATGAGACGTACTTCTTTTGACAGATTATACTAGATTTAACAGACAACCGTTTTATCTGTAGCTTTTATTATTATTATTATTATTATTATTATTATTATTATTATTATTATTATTATTATTTATACAAGCTTTAGTAGTTTACACGCTTGTGTGTATTAGTAATTAATTTGTGTAACCTGTGCGATGTGATTTGATACTGAAAGGATAAATGCCTGTACCGCTAGCTGTGGTTTAGGACGAGCTCCGTTACTTGCCGAAGTGGCTTCTAGGCTGAATATTTAAGACTAATTACCAGGCAATTAGGGGAAGTGAGACTTAAAACGGATTGACTAGGAGATCAAGCCTTTACAAATCTTTTTGTTGAAACTGAAACACAACTTCCTTTGTTGTGTTTGATGCGAGTAATAAACCTGGTTTATTTCAGTATGAACATTAATATGTGCAAAAGAAAAAGTGTAAAACTGTAAGATGTGTAAGCAAAGAACTGTGAAACACCCAAAATTTCAAGGATGGTACTATGACCCTAATCTGGGGGACCTGGAGCCTGTCCAAGGCAGCACAAGCCGCATCATATTCACATAATCATACCACGTTTGGACTGTAGGAAGAGTCCATGGACCATGTGGGTAAGACGCACAGAGCGAAGGTGGGATTCAAACATCCAACACGGAGTATGTGAGGCAACTGTGCTTCCCAGGTCACACATATGCTAACAATGTCTCAGCTTAAACCAATAAGATACCTTTTCCTCTTTTTTAGACAACACTCTTATCTAATTCTATTAAAAACACAGCTGATATCACCCAGAAGACACGTGTTCCAAGACGGGGGTAAACTTTAAGCTGTAAGCTTGAAAACAAGGCAAGGATGTCTATTGCTGAGTTCAGCCACCTCCCGGGGAGCAGACAAGCTGGGCGTGTCCCGGGGAGCAGACATGCTGGGCGTGTCCCGGGGAGCAGACATGCTGGGCGTGTCCCGGTGAGCAGACAAGCTGGGCATGTCCCGGGGAGCTGGATGAAAATAATTGTAAATCATCAAACAGTGGAATGCCGTACTATGCTCTAAATGGCTCTAAATGTTGTAAAAAATGCAAACGATAGGTGAAAATGTAGCATGCAAATTTAACAGCATCAAGTGCTTTAAATCCATTGTGAAAGGTTCCCCAAGACAGCATCAGCTGCAGTGCTGGGGGATAAAGGGATGTGTAGGGGGGCTGTAAACTCATGTGTGATTGTAAAAATGAATAAAAATTCTCAATTGCATTCATCGAAATATCAGATAACTAAGCAAATACAAGAGGCATTAATGAGTTCTTTCTTAATGCTCCAATACTAAAACCCCACAGATTACCCTTCCTTATTTGTTTTGATGCTTTGAGAGATCTATATAAATGTTCTGTCAGCTTAATCTTCATATTCACCTAACATTGCGTGAAATCGTAGCTCGGCAATTCAGCTTCTTATTCTGTTCCAATGTCAATTTTAAACATCCCTCTTCTGGCAGGGGGCCTGGAGCCAGGCCCAAGCAGCATAAGGCACAAAGCCGGGGTCCGTCCTGAACAGCCTGGCAGTCCATCGCAGGGCACATGCGCACACAATACAGGCAAAGGCTTCGTTGGATGCAGAAATATTAAGGGAAATGTATAAATCAACTCTGATGCAAAAATAAAGAAACTGGTCCATTTTTTTTTAAATATCCAAGTCCCATCCAGTAATATCGTACTGAAACTTAACTTCCAGTAGGTGTCTCTGTTTGTCTAGATTTGTAAGACGGGCAGGTCAGTAACCAGGGGCAGCCCGCACAACAGCGGACAGCTTTTTATTGGTATGTTCAAAATCGTAAAGGAAATGAGTGAAGCCTTTCTTTGTTGAGGCTGTCCCCTTTTAATTTAAGTCACCTTAACTTTATTAAATATCCCGTTTTGATCTCCTTGCAGATATGACGATTGTCGATGGAGCAGAAACCTCTAGCCCAGGAATTAAACTAAAAAGTTTCATTATTGAAATGATGTCACTTAAAAAAAAAACCAAGAACACTGTTTGCACACAGCTTAGAAACTCCTGTAAAATTAGTAGAAAATCTATATATTTTTCTTTTCTTGAGCATGTTGTTCATCATGATAAGACTCTTACACTTGGAGAACTGTGCTAACTGACAGAGGAAACAGGAAGTGAAGCGAACAAAACCACAAAGCCTCTGATGTCTGAAGAAACTCCAGAAATCTCTAGTCTCTCTCTCACAACACGCTTGCATGCCTGCAGCGTGTTTCCACTCTCTGGCAAACGGGTCCTGTTTTGAAGGTCAAACCTAAAACATTTTGAATTTTGATAAGATAAAAGATTTCCTTTAAGACAGCATAGTGACAAAGTCGCACTGTGCCTCTGGAATGTAGCTTCTGAGTTCAGTTCCAAACCAATCAGCCAGGGGTCGGTAAAAATGCTCAGATTTTCAATGGTTCAATGGTTTTGTCTTTGCATTCTTATCCTGTAACCTAAATATAACGAAGTGGATTTGTGCCCCTGAATTGCCTTTAGTGTCTGTGATGTGAAGGTCTGGCATCTGTCCAACGTAAACTTGGCTGACCGCTAGCTCCATTTGACCTTGGCCAGAGTGCTGAAGACACCTGTTGCAGATTTTTAACATGTCAGAATGTTTAAATAAGGAAATGTAAGGATTAGGATTTATACCATACAGACGCAATTGTTTGCAGCCCTTTTTACAACATTTAATACATTAATTGAGAAATTAAACTTAACATGCATGTTGAAAGAAACAATTTATATAACAATTTGTTTTATGATTGACCTTCAGTTTTACATGAATTGATTTAAGGTACAATGATCTGGTTACATAATTTTCTACAAAAAATCTCTAGGTTGCGGAATTAAAATTTAAAACATAATAATAACAATACAAATAATATCTTCTGCTTCACATATTTCTTTCTAATCAAAACAGAACAAAAACATGTTTTTCATCAGCAACAATGTGTTATGAATGGATTCCGGTAAATGAAAGAGCTTTTTCATAATTCACAGAGCCAGATAAATACAAAGAGGAGTCAAAGACACTGCCAAAGCAAACAGGTAACGATAACAACGTTAGAAACTAGTAATCCAGTCATTGCACTACAGTGGAAGCTACAAAAAAACTAACACTAACTTCTTGTTACTAAATTTTTCTTCTTTTCGGTGGGGGAATTTGCTGCAGTATCAGGACTGTACAGAAATAAGAACCATACACTTTGCGAGAGAGAAACCAATAAGAAACAGCAGGAATATTACTGAACTACCCTCTTGAAAACTCAGCCAGTTCTTTCAATATTTTGCACAATATTTACTACATTAGAAAAATAGGCATAATTGAATGAATGGTGTCATACTTTGTATCATCACTGTAGTGTTATAGTGATAAAAAAGTATGTCAGAGATAAATTTTATGATAAATTCTGTTTGACTTTAGAGATTCCTGATCCCTGATTAGCTCAATGGCATGCTTTCCAAAACATAATTCAGCCTTTTAGTAGGTTTTACACAAAGCAACTTATTTTATTCTGGTTTTGCATGTTTGACAGTTCATAGAGCTATGTGAAATGAAAAGGGTCTCAAGTACAATATCTGAGCTCCTACCAGGACTCAAACCTGCATGTTTTAACCATTACAGCCCCACCCAAGTCTGTTCCTCATTGGTTACTTGCGCTATCCATCTCCTGTGTGGACTCATACGGTGGTGGTAATTCCTTACACAGCTCCAAGAAGGAGCATGTGCAGGAAACCCCTTGTTCTCTGCAGACTGGCCCGGGCCCCTTCAGGGCATGTCCATGTCTCCGTTAGAGGTCTGTGAGAGGCGCTTCTCAGACGCCGCTCTCCCAGCATCCTGCTCCATATTCGGGTTGGTCCTGTCGTGTTGTTCCCCGTCATTCTCGGACTTTCGCAGGCGCAGCCCGGGGTCCCGCTGGCTGGGGATGCGGATGCTGGAGGTGACGGACGGCCTCTTTTCTGCAATCAGGCGAGTAATGGTGAGCGAAAATGGAGAGGAAGAGTGAGAGATGGAGAGAAAGGGATAGAGAGAGACAGACAGAGAGATAGATAGATAGATAGATAGAGAGAGAGAGAGAGAGAGAGAGAGAGAGAGCTTTATGCAAAATATGAATAGCCAGGTCTGGTGGGGTGGCAAAATTAGTGGCAAAATTAACTCAATCTAAAATAGCAAAACTACTGCTGAACTCTTAGAGGTCATTCAAAGGCACTCTTCATGTCATATAAGGAGTCTTCAAGCCTGCTGCTGGATGGAGACCTTGGGGATCCACTGTTTAAAACCTGGGGGGCCTTGTAAAGTTCTTTTTCACCAGGGTCTCCATGGAGAAAGCTGAGAGCACACATGCAGCGCAGGATTCTGGCCACATGCAGCAGAGTGTGTCAGCACAAGACACTGAATGCATGCAGCAGAACGTGTCAGCAGAGGACACTGGTCGCATGCATCACAAGACACTAAACGCATGCAACAGAGCGTGTCAGCACAGGAGACTGGCCACATGCAGCAGGGTGTGTCAGCACAGGACACTGGCCACATGCAGCACAGGACACTGGCCACATGAAGCAGAGTTTGTCAGCACAGGACACTGACCACATGCATCACAAGACACCGAATGCATGCAGCAGAATGTGTCAGCACAGGACACTGGCCACATGCAGCAGGGTGTGTCAGCACAGGACACTGAATGCATGCAGCAGAACGTGTCAGCACAGGACACTGGCCCCATGCAGCAGAGGAGACTGGCCCCATGCAGCACAGGAGACTGGCCCCATGCAGCACAGGAGACTGGCCC
>JABJVO010000114.1:343761-362987 GCA_026770805.1 Boulengeromyrus knoepffleri
CAGTGTGTGTTCAGTGTGAGTATGGCTCTAGGAAAAAAACTGTTCCGGAGTCTGTCTGTCCTAGTCCTGATGCACCTGTAGCGTCTTCCTGAGGGCAACAGGTTGAACAGATCAGAGCCAGGGTGGGATGTATCCTTGATAATGTTCCTTGCTCTTTATTGCAATGTACAGTGTTTTACAAGTCAGTCCTGCCACAACTAATTAACTCCTGGAAAACCTCATGTTCACTAAAATTGCATATTAAAATACACATATCCAGTGGGAAAAATAGGTTTAGGAGAATGCCGACACCAAAACCTGATAACATACACCAAACAAAATTAATTAAATAATAATAACAGTGATACCAGTGGCCAATAATGTAATTATATGCCTTTTAAATGAGAAATAATAATAACACAATAATAAATTATATCATAAACTTCTCCTATGGGTCCTATGAGTCCCACGAGAATAGCCTAGTAACCGCTTCACCCGAATGTGCCGGACATGTCAGTTATTGAGAGTTGGGAGTATTGATGGCAAAACCGCGTTCATGTATTAATTGCTGTATTTTCTGACCCCATTAGATGGTGCTCTTGGTTTATTTTGGAGCATGGTTTGAGCCCTTTTTTGAACAGAGAGCACCATCTAGTGGGCTCAGAAAATACAGCAAATGGTTCATGAAGAGCTGTTTTGACCATCAGTATTCGGCAGTAGTGAGCCACAGCCACCATGCGACTGAGCATGCACACAGCACAAATACAACGGATTACGGTATGCGAACAAAATAAACCATTTATAATGATCACATCTGTCTGGGTGAAATTGGTCATTATAAGCTGATGATAATTATTACCGTTTATTTCTTTATGTATCATTAGATTACCATCTAATTGACATTTGTATATTTATTACAAGACTATAAGGTAACAAAACAGACAGCAGCGCTATTTAATGAATGTTATTGACTCGTTCAGTACAGTACAGCTTTTTCAAATGTTTTTTTAAAATACAGTACTGTACAGATTAAATTGCTTAACCGTATCATTCACATACGCTATAATACAGTACAGTACTGTACATAAAATATAACATGATAGTTTCGCTGCTGCATCTTGTTGGCTTGTTTTTGACAGTTTGTCATAAACTTTGATGAGTCTACATTCGGAATTGAGAGAAACGACTTTCCTTTTCCTGTCATGTTTTCTGTGCATGCAGCATTAATCTCAGGTAGCTAGCCAGAAGCAGATGGGTTACCGCAAGGCAAAAAATAAATATTACTGTAGTTTTAAGTTTTCCATATTTTGTTATGTATAAAAAGATCCAAAATGAACACTGAATGACTTGAATACTATAAGTGAATTATTTAAACAGTATTTGTACAGGAATGATTCTGTCCCAAGCTTTTTGATCCATATAAGCAGACTATTCCACAATGTTTACATTTAACCTCTTTTTGTTTGGTGTCATCTTCACTAAAGCCACAATGTGTCCAAACGACGGACGCAGCGTTTCCTTTGGTACAAGCTGCTGGAGTTGCTGAGTCTGTTTGGATTCTGCATTTGCCTCCATGTTGCAGATGCACCTTCCTTTCGCATTTCACCATCACCATCCCCCCCTTCTCAGGTAACCCCTTCAATGTGGGATGTGAAGGTGGAGATGACAGCTGCATGTCTCCTCTCCTGTTCCTCAGACCCCCATATCCCACTCTTGCCTGCTGTCCCCCCTACCTCCCTCGCCTACCCCAAGGAAGGACAGCTGCCCAGTCTATATTTAAACCTGCTGGGGCTGGCAGCTCCTCCCGCTGGCCAGAGACGGGGCCTTTCTCTGTGTGTGGGGCACTCCCACCCAGGAAGCCCAACTCCGAGGAGAGGGTAGGAGCGAGAGGAGAACAGCAGCGGCAGAACGAGGAGCCGTGGCCCACCGGGACCAGGCTGAACACAGGGAGACCCGCCAGCGCCGCCCTGGTGGAATACAGTGTGGGGAGGTCATCTCTGTTGTTCCTTCGGCTTGAAACACACACTGGTCAACATGGAAGGCAATAAAGAGGTGCCTCTGACCTCCTACCTTCTGGATGAGGAGGAACTGAAGAGGAAGCAGCGGGAGAAACTAAAGAAGCTGCAGGCCACAGGAGGGAACCCCCGGCCGGCCCGGTCGCTCTTCTGCCTGACGCTGAAGAACCGCTTTCGCAGGAAGTGCATCAGCATCGTGGAGTGGAAGTATCCTTTCCTGGGCCGGAGACACACACACAGTAACTGAATGGCAGAAGCAGACTGAGCATGTTGGAGGGAGACCATTGCGTTGCCTCTGGCCCTTATGTCTGATCCCCCTGCTTGGCTCAGCAGGGTGCCCATATACTGTAGCTCAGTAACACGAGTTATAGAGTGCAGAGAGAATTAGGCCAGATGTAATGTAATGTCACATGCTCCACATACCACTTATAGCGCACGGGCGGGAAAGATCCTCAGGATCCAAGCTTAGGGCCTTCATCAGGCTTTAAGTTTTTAATAAACATAGAAAAAGAGAACAGAAATACTTTCAATTGATATGGAAATTAAATTTCAGGAAAACTGAGTGATGTTGTGAGGCACAGTTGCTCCGCAGCCATTTCTGTTTGAAGGCATCTTACAGGAGCAACACAACACATAGAGAGAAGAGAATCAAGAATCAGTCTATTTGCAACACTATAAATAGATGTTCTTCAAGGGACCATCCATTTGGTAGTAATCTAATAGGCCACTTGTTTGATGGTTCATCCCTCTGCAGGCACATCTATAATCTGAAAATGCTGCCAAATGTCTAATGGACATTTTAAGGTCTTTGTTGCTCTCTGTAGCCAGGCAATCAATTACTAAGCCGTGAGCCCTTTACTTTTCGCTGTTTGACTGCTTATCTGTGGATTAAAGCTACGCTATTCCAGGATGCTGGTAAAATTGCCGTGGGTAAAGCCCTTTAACTCAGTGATAAGTGGCTGACCGGACTGCTTTCCATTTTCGTTGTGGAATGAACCACCCAAAAATACTACTGCGCAGTTGGCAGTCTTTATAGTAATCCCCTATGACATTTCTGCTGGTCAATTACTTTTAATCCAGTGCGGTGATATGTTGCTTTTGTGTGATTTCAGTTGGGACCTATATTATTGATCTAGTAATACATGACCAAAGGATTTCAAGCCTGACCAGTTATGCTAGTGTTTTTGGAAAAATGTTTGTTTGTTCTCTGATGGACTTGGCACATTTTACATGTTTTCAGAGCCTTCAAGAAATATCTCTGTATTGACCAAAAGAACAGCCCCCCAAGACCCCTATTGTTCTTTAAATATACATTTTTCAGTGTATTAATAAAGGTTGCTTTTAAGTGAGGTACTTTAGCAAAACAGAGAAAGCTGAGATACTGATTCTTTAGATTACATGAAAACCGTTTATAGAAAATACATTTTTGGAAATAGGGTAATGGAAATGGTTTGATTGTATTAAGGAGGCCTGCAGCTGTTCTCCAGTGTCACAGCCTAGAATCAGACACTGAGCTGAGCTGGCAGGATTCTTACAGAGGGCCTTCTAGTGGCGGACATGTGCGTACGGTCAGAGTGAGGCAGGTGGGAGATTGATGATGTGTTTGGGGTGTCGCGTTACAAACAGGCTGCAGGAGTCAGAGCCAAGTGCTTATTTTCAGACAACCATCACGGCTGAGTCCAATATGGCACACTGGACTTGTTTTAGGCAAAAGAGGAGTGTTTCCATTGGCCAAGAGCCTGGGTGAGAGGTAGACCGTACGTCTGACAGTGGAATTGTACCTTGAAGACCCTTAATGCACTAAAGGAGAGAATGAATGACATGACAAGTGTGGAAAAGTACCTGGAGGCTAAGAATGAGTTGCACATCAACAGCTGTGTCCACAAAATCAATTTATATACCACTTACCATGGGCATTGACTTTGCTGGGATGTACGATTATTAATAGACTTGCTGGTGTCACGGTCAGAGCAAAGCAGACACCACAACCGCCAGAGCCAAGATGCGGCTTAACGCTTTACCTAGTTACTACTAGAGTCAATCACAGGGAATACTGTCAAATATTGGAAGTAACATGACAGAAGTACATTGGAAACACATTTGGAATATTACTACAATAGGAGATAGAGCTATATTGGCTTTTATAGTTGTTTTTTATTCAAACCTTCAAATCCTGGTTTTAATACGATGATGATGATGTGTACTGTGCCTACACCTTTTCCTGAGCCCACCCCCCAGGCCCTTTGAGATCATCATCCTGTTGGCCATCTTTGCCAACTGCATTGCACTGGCCGTGTTCTCGCCCATGCCCGAGGAGGACACCAACAGCGGCAACGCCAAACTCGTGAGTCACCTCTGAGGACTGCACCCTGTCAGACGCGCATGGCTGACTTAGCCCAAGGGTGCATGTGCTTTATGCGGGACAGTCTGCATCCAGGTCATACACTGTATTAGGATCAGGTTGTCAATGGCCTTACTTAGCTTGGCTTCATGTGCTACATTTAGCATAGCTCAGGTATGTATCATCCATTGTCCACTTTAAGGCACAGCAGGTGGTGTGGTGGTTAAGGAGATTCAGTAATATCTGTCTACTGGGAAATAAGCAACATCCTTTAGAATTTAACCTATAATAAGTATTCAGTATATCAGTGATTGAAATTGAAAATCATCCGATTCCGGTTCCTGGCCGGTCGATGGGTGCATCTCTAGATATAAAAGTTACATTTAGCTTGTTTAGCTGACCCAGTCAAAGAGGCTTCCACTTTTATGCATTTATAAAGCTGGACACCTTCAAGTGACGTAGCCAGCAGATGGAACAAGGACCAGTAATCTCCAGTCACTGCACTCAATCACTACACCACCTGCTGGCTCGAGTAAACAAAAACATGGTTATAGGTTACTGAAGGTACTTTAGAGTGTCAGTCACAGGGAATACTGTCAAATATTGGAAGTAACATGACAGATGTACATTGGAAACACATTGGAAATATTACTACAATAGGAGATAGAGCTTTATTGGCTATAAAAATATTTATTATTATTATTATTATTATTATTATTATTATTATTATTATGGGAGTAGTTCAAATTATATCACAAAACAAAAGCTGGTTGGTACACTGTGCAAGGCTTTGAAAACATACCACAGTGGCACTAGCGCTATGCTATGCGCAAGCACCTGAAAACACACAGGCGCTATTCTGGTCGATGGATCGCCGGAGTAGGCAAAACCACCTTAAATGTTGTCTATTCATGTTTATTAAATTTCCATTAGTACAGAGAGCTTTTTATATATCTTTAGTCCTTGTGGCTGCTTAGCTCACTCATAAAGTTGTTTTCTTGCTACTGGAGAATCTCTATTGAAAAACTGTTTGAGAAAATGTTTAGTCTAAACTTTGGGCTTATTCGATATTGATTGACAGTGCCAATGAGTGTGAGGTCCTGCACGTTGTGGGGACCAGTGTTACTATCTAAAAATCTACAAACTAAAACTGAAATGAAAACAAACACTAAATGAATAATTCATGAACTAAAATAAAAATTTAAACTATATTTACCAAAAAAACTTGCCGGACCTTATTCTGCAAAAAGTACTGCCACACCACTACCACCATTTTACCTTGTTTAACTACAATATCTCCTCTTTTTAAATGATGTCATGGCTGCTGTGCTGTCCCTTTCTTCACCATGCCTTCAGTGCTTATCTCTTCCATTACAAAACAGTCGCATATGGTGTGCTCCCCTAACCAAATTTAATAAGCATAAGGATATGCCAAATTTATACAGATAACTAACTTCTGGGTATCACAATTAATCTGTATAGTGCTGAAAAGCCAGTGTCCATTATCCTAATCCCTGTAATGACATACACTTTGTTTGTCACGATGTGGTAAGGACGGAAGTGAAGGCAGACGTGGGAAAAAGTAAAGGGACTTTATTCAAACTAAAAACTACATACAAGGCAAAATGAAATGGACCGCGAGGGGTCAAAATTGGGCAGGGAGAGTCAGGAGAGGGCATGGTGCACATGCAGACCGTAACATTACAATGACCGGACTGGGGAGCTCAGAACAGGGAGGCACTATATACACTACAGACGAGGGCCCAGACGAGAGGCACCTGGGATCATCCACATGAGGGCTGTAACGAGAGGCAGGGTTAAATGAGGAACAGGTGTAGCTCATTAGAGCCACACAACAGCGAGAATGGGGGGAAAGGCATGCAGGTCATGACATTGATGTTGACAAAATTAACTTAAATGAAACGGTCAGTTTGCTTTTCTGGAAGAAAATTAACAATTTAGATTAATCAACCAATTGGTAAAATAGTTGATAGATTAATCGATAGAAAAATAGTCATTAGTGGCAGCCCTAGCAGCAAATAGCAGTTTGATAAGATAAGATAAGATAAGATAAGACTGGACTTTACTGATCCCACACTGGGGAAATTTACTCGTTGCTACAGCCAGTGAATAAAAAGCATTAGAAAAGAAACAGACCAAAAAATACAGTAACAAATACAATAAATAAAATTATTGCACACAATTACACAGAATTACACACAATTACACACAATTACAGATATTGCACAGACCAAAAAAAACATACAAGCTCCTTTATTGTTTCTGGAACAATCCTCTACACCTGGAAGCAGAAGCTGGGCAGCCAAACGCCGGCTTTGTGAATTGTCAGCATGCAGATTGCAGGGATGTCTGCTGGCTGTCACTATGTTATCACCCGACAGTGCCGGCCATTAGCATGCTTCCTTTAGTCAGCAGTGCTGGTGGGCCTTGTGATGGAGGACACTGTATACCACTGCCCATTGTACTGGATTATCTGGATGGTCTTAAGGGATCATGCTAAAGCATAGCTTACAGTGTCACAGGGTCATAGTGTTAGCTTTCCAGTTATCTGCCAATGAGGCAAATGAGGCAAAGTGTCTATTCCACCATGTCACCAAAGCAAATGTGTGACTTGTGGTCGTCGATGAGTTCTGCAGCTCAGGGAGTGACTCTTGTAGTGCCAGTGCAAGGAACTGGTGCTTTGCAGTTAAAGGTGCTATATTCATCCAGCCAGCAGTAGTTCACTATGCATGGACTGCAGATTGAACAAGAAGGCTAAATTAATAATATAATGATGTCATGCTTGCAGTGAACTAACTAATTGTTAGTTATGTACTGATCCCATTCATGATTAATCAGTTACGATGGTTCATGTATTTCATGCAGAAACTATATCAGTTCATAATTTCCTCTTGAGTAGTAATTGAGTAACTAAACTATTTGTGCCCCCTCAAGTAAAGTGTTACTGAAAATTCTCCTGGAATTTTACTGGACATACTGGAATATACACTGCAACTGCTGTGTTACTGGGCCAGTTTATATAAAGTGCAGATTTATATCATCATACCTGTTCTTTTGTGGGGGCAAACATGTCCCAGTTTCTCCATCACCATGTGTGTAGGCGCCAGGCCTCTGTCCCCCATTCTGAAGCTGAAACGGAACCCCCCCACCCCCCCTCAATTGGCATTAGCCATGGCCTCATGGCTTTCTGCAATTTAAAGCTTTATATTTAGCATTTAGCTCATGGATCTACTCCCTGACTGAAGGTGATGTGCATGGTGCATGGTCAGCATAACGTTTAAAGACACACACTAACCCCTCACTGGATTCACAGCGATGCTGCACATTTTATTTTTTGTATTTTATTTTTTGTGAAACGTTAATTCCTCTCTTTGATTGACTACTTTCACTAAGCAGTCATGATGGATATAGCAATGGCTGCCGGCCTGTTTTGTTTTACCACATGAGCAGTGTGAGCAGCACTGGATCTCACTCTCTGCAGACTTGCACTTTAGGCAGATCAGAGTGTCTTTATGCTGTACAGCCCATGGTGGACTGATATGCTGTCTCTAGTGTCCCATCTCAGCCTCTGTGATTCTTGTGATAGTCCTCATAACTCTGCTTAGAATTGGTGATTTTTGGAAAACAAATAAATGTTGGCACTAAATTTGCGATAGGGTGCTCCTTGCCTAGTAATGACGGGGTGCTGAAACTCCAGGTAATATAATGTCATAATAATGCTGTGATATACCCTGCATTACCCGAACTCATCATGTGCGTCAACGTTAATGCCCGATTCTCCTCTTGCGGCTTGTTGGTGTTTGTAACAGAAGTTACAAGTTTTATAAGTCATATAAGTTTCATATAAGTTATCTTGTGTATATTTTAGAGGTAAGTGAGGCTGGTAGGCGGGGCTTGAGACTTGGCGAGTGAGTAATGGGCCTGAGTCAGGGGCTGAAAATAGCAGGGTGGCCAGTGAAACCACTAACTCAGATAGAAAAACAATACAGACCCACCAAGTCAGCCGACTCAGTGACACTTTACACTCTCACCACGGGGGTCTGCAGCGTGGTCTTTGGTGTATGGAAAGAATAAAATCAGAGCAGTTATTGAAATAAGTACAATCCTTGGACTCCTTGTCGTACAAGGAGTAAGCCATACTTAGATCTTTGTGTGACACCTGACTCCGCCCACACCCCCCCTTAATACAGCTGTCGCCTTGGGGCACAGCCTGCCCTCGCCCCCTCTCTACCGAGAGGAAGTCTGTCACACACTGATCATGTCTGCTGCCAACGTTAAAACAAACCAGAGGCAAAGCAGTCCTCAAAATGCCAGCGTGATTCAAGCACTGATGTTGTTATGAAGGGGAGTCACTGGTTGGGGCCAACTGGTGGCATTTTATTTCCAGTATGTTACATTTACGTTACATTTATGAACACCCAGCTACAGGTGTAAGCAGGATTGGAGCAGGAGCTACACAACAACTTCTGAGAAAGCTAGAACCTAATACGACTATTCCAGGACCAGAAATGTGAAACATTCAGGGAATGTAAAGGGACATCAGGCTAGCAGAGGAATTCCTGGAACAAACAGGTCTGAGGCATTTCTTGAAGGTGGGAAGGGAGTCTGATGATCGGATGTGGTTCAGCAGCTCATTGCCCATCAGGGAACCACAGATGAACCACCTGGAGTGACACTTCCCATGTGGTGGAGGGATCTCCAAGCGGTGTTGGTTTGCTGAGGGGGGAGGGGGGAGATGGAACATAGCAAGTCTTAAGCAGCCCCTAGATGGAAATGGGTGCCTGTCCATTAATGAACCTGCAAGCTGCACCAAGGACTTGATGTGGGCACCGATAGGGAGTCAGTGTGGAGGGTCCAGGAGGAGAGTGACATGAGAACGCGTAGGCTGACTGAATATCAGACAAGCTGCTGCGTTCTGAATCATCTGTATTGGTCTGACAGCACAAGCTGGTAGACCTGCTAGCATAGAGCTGCAGCAGTCAAGTCATGGGTAACAAGTACCTGGACTAGAAGCTGATCTGAATTCTTAGATAGAAAAGGCCTGATCTTCCTGATGGTATACAGGGTAAACCTGGGAGAATCGCCTGTCATCTTCCCGAATACTGGAATAATCCTCCAGAGTCGAAAGTATCAAACTAATCTACAGCTACAGGCTTATGGCAGCCACATACTACTGAACACAAAAATTAAGAATCAAGCACATTTCAGAAATGCCCTGAGCAGGTGGCCATGGACGCCTCTTTGAGAGGACCAGGACCAGGACCAGGACCAAGCTTCTTAATGTCCAATATAAACTCGCAGTAAAGCAGACAGTGTTTAGTGTAAAGTCATTATAAAGCAATAAGTCAGTATGTTCTGTATACTCATTATAAAGTATGCCAGCGCTTCCAATTAAATGGTGATAAGTGACTGTTATATACTAATTATCAGAATAATATTCCTCTCAAATGCCTGTAGATCCTTTGATATTAAGAACTGATGCTTATGAGAATAATAAAGCTTCAAATGGCTGTTGCATAAAAGTCTACTACTTTGTCACACTGGTCATAGTGAGGCAACTACACTTGTCAGCACACTTGTTACTTTAAGGGGTCAGACTGCAGGTGGCAGAGTGAAAGGTATTCCACGGGAACGTTGTGTACGCAATAAAAATTAGTTTCAACCTCAACCTCAATCTAAAGAAATTCTTGTAAAGTTGTGTTAGGTCACTAGGTAACTTAGGAGGTATTTGGGAAAAATCTTAATTAGTATTACATGCTTTCCTCATAAGACTGGTTCAATTGGTTTAACTGACCTTTACTTTTCTTTGATTTGAATATGTGGCCTCCGTGAGCTGAGATTCAGCACCTGTAATGTGATGAAACTGCTTTTTGCATTTTTAGGAGAGCCTGGAATACGTCTTCCTGTTCCTATTCTCAGTAGAGTGCTTCCTCAAGATAATAGCCTATGGTTTCCTCTTTCATGAAGGGGCCTATTTGCGGAATTGTTGGAACATATTGGACTTTGTCATCGTCTTCATGGGGTAAGGTGAACCCAGCAGGAGGTAGAACCAGCTGCAGTGCACCTAGATTTATCATACACCTGTAAAGTTTCCAGTATAATTGATTGTCTGATATCGAGTGTGTGATGTCATCTGACCCAATGATCTGTGAATGGTGGCTTGCTGGTTTCCACTGATGTCACGCTTTGTGATGTTTCTCCATTCTCCACCATACCCATCTACAGGCTTTTCACCCTTGCAGTGGACACCATAAACACAATTTCCGGAGTCCCAGCAGAGAAGGGAGGGGGCTTTGACTTGAAGGCCCTGAGAGCTTTTCGAGTCTTGCGGCCTTTACGCCTTGCCACTGGTGTCCCCAGTAAGATCCCTTCCCTGAGTCCACCAAACCATTATTTTCCTTTTGTCTCTACCTTTCTCAGTTTAATGTAATCTCTAAATGTACTTTTGAGCTTGCACTTGCTTGGGGTTTGGTAATTAACTGGTAATCAACAAAATGATAGTTAAGGAGTGTAGGAAAATTGTAAATATAGGAATAAGTGGCCATAGGAGACTTAACGTTAGCCATATTAACAATGTTAGTAAATGTCTTACTGTTGCACTCCAGGTTTGCAGGTGGTGATGAACTCCCTCTTCAAATCCATGCTACCTCTCATGCACATTGCCCTGCTGGTATTCTTCATGGTGACCCTCTATGCCATCGTGGGTTTGGAATTGTTCAAGTGCAAGATGCATAAGACCTGCTACTACATTGGCACGGGTCAGTGGGCTGGGGTAACGGAGCAGGACAGGACAGTGGACAGAGGGGCTTCTTGCTCAGGTTACTGGGGTGATGGGTACCACTGGAAGTCAGCCTTCATTGGCGATGGTGCCATCTTTATTTCGCAATGGCTCCTGATGTCCTGACTCCTTTGGTGCCCAAGCAGCAGCCAGACTCCATAACTTGGCCCTTCACTTCCCTAGCCACTCTTTGTCCATTTTCAGTAACCCAATTGGATCCAGGGCAGGAAGCATGTGGAATAAAGTAACAGTCTTAGGTTTAGATAAGATTTTTAAAAGCCTCTTATTGGGAACAGAGCATTCCTTTTACAGGATCAGCACGTGGTCTTGGCCTCCATAACTTGCTGCTCTCTTTCTCTGTCAGATATTATCGCCACGGTGGACAATGAGAGGCCATCACCCTGTGCACAGGCTGGTGAAGGGCGTCGTTGCACCATCAATGGGTCAGAGTGTCACCCAGGCTGGCCTGGCCCAAACTATGGTATCACCCACTTCGACAACCTGGGCTTTGCCATGCTGACCGTCTTCCAGTGCATCACCATGGAAGGCTGGACTGACGTGCTCTACTGGGTATGTACCAGCCTGCACACCTTTCAGACCAACACACCCTGTTACTGTCCTTGTCCTGGGTCTCGTGACTTTAATAACTAGCCCCATCAGTATTTTTTCCTGTGCCCCACAAGTGAGTTCTCTCTTTTTATCTGTGCATGTTCCCTAGACATGCTTAAGCCCACAGCCCCTTCCTGATGCTGTATCCTGCAGCTTACCTAACAAGCTGTCTGCATGGGCCTCCCTAACCCTAAACCTAACCCCTACCCTAAACCTAACCCTTCTCCATAGGGCTGTTTCCACCTAGTGACCAGTGTGTTAATGATTAAACATGGTTCTGAGTTACATCATTGGTAAAGTGACTAGTTTCACTCTGGTTCTGCCTGATAGCTGACGAACCCCCCTCTCTGTTCATTATGCATTACTTACATCTTTTTCTGATTGATTGTGTCCTACAAAATCAGATTACTAACTAGTTATCTTCTTGTGTCCTGCAGGTGAATGACGCCATAGGCCCGGAGTGGCCCTGGCTTTATTTTGTCAGCCTCATCCTCTTGGGCTCCTTCTTTATCCTCAATCTGATTCTTGGTGTGCTTAGTGGGTCAGTGACTTCTGCTGACTAGAGGTCATATTTAGGTGTCACTCCTGTTTTCCTGGGTGTCCTTCTCACTGTCTCCCTCATCTGTCCCAGAGAGTTCACGAAAGAACGGGAAAAGGCAAAGTCACGGGGTGAATTCCAGAAGCTCCGCGAGAGGCAGCAGTTTGATGAAGACCTGAAGGGCTATATGGACTGGATTACCCAGGCTGAGATCATGGACATGGACCAGGAGGGACAAGGTATATCACTAAAATGTAGTGACAGGGCCAGCGATTACATCAGCATTATCTATTCACAGTGAACCAAAATATTTGCATTTCATAGTCATATGATGATATTTGTCATCACAGGGCTATCTCACGGTTCATTTGCGTCAGTGCATCAGTGAATTTCTGCTGTGTGTCACAGTGCATCTGTGTCACTATGTCTATGAAATTCTGCTGTTTGTCATGGTGCATCTGCATTGCTGTGTCTATGAAATTCTGCAGTGTGTCATGGTGGTACAGAGAAGGAGGAGAGGGATGTGATGGAGAGAGAGTGGAGTGTGAGTGAAGGATGTGATGGAGAGGGAGGGGAGCATGAGTGAGGGATGTGACGAGAGGGAGGGAAGCATGAGGGATGTGATGAAGAGGGAGAGGAGTGTGAGTGAGGGATGTGACAGAGGAAGGGGAGCATGAGCAGGGGATGTGACAGGGAGGGGAGCGTGAGCAAGGGATGTGACAGAGGGAGGGGAGTGTGAGGAAGGGGAGCATGAGCGAGGGATGTGACAGAGGGAGGTGAGTGTGAGGAAGGGGAGCATGAGCGAGGGATGTGACAGAGGGAGGTGAGTGTGAGGAAGGGGAGCATGAGTGAGGGATGTGACAGAGGGAGGTGAGTGTGAGCAAGGGATGTGACAGAGGAAGGGGAGCGTGACCGAGGGATGTGATAGAGGGAGGGAAACATGAATGGGGGATGTGATGAAGAGGGAGGGAGTGTGAGTGAGGGATGTGATAAAGGGAGGGGAGCATGAGTGAGGGATGTGACAGAGAGAGGGGAGTGCGAGAGTGGAGACAGTGGGGAGCAGGAGCAATCTTTTATTTTCTTTTAACAAATGAGAGTAATATCTTTAAATGAGATTTCCTGCCATGAATCTGTTTATTTTACATCCATGAAGCCACAAGCGAACCCGGAACATATAGTAACAAAAAAAGAACATTACATTGGCACAATTAGTTCACAAAATAATGATGCCAGAAGTTCACACACAAAATCTTTGTGATGTAGTAAAAATGACTCCATTTGTTTTGTTTTTTTTTGTCAGGACTCCTGCCAAAGGAGGGCGGCTCAGACACTGAGAGTCTGTATGAAATGGAGGGCCGGAGTCGTTTGCTTTATTACTAGTGAGTATTCCAGCAGAGTCACCTGGAATGTCACTGACAAACAGCAGGAGCTGACAGAAGCCAAAGCAGCTGCCCGGTTCCCTGAGCTGCTTCTTAGTTTTCTTCTCACTGCAGCCATCGCTCACGTCACTGGAACCGTTTCTTCCGGCGGAAGTGTCGCTCCTGGGTGAAATCCCGCGTCTTCCACTGGCTGGTGGTCCTGTTGGTGCTCCTCAACACTTTGGTCATTGCTACTGAACACCACCACCAGCCTGAGTCACTTACCACTGTACAAGGTACTGGAGCCTAAAGAGATCTTTTGTTTTGCCTCTGTAACCTTGCTGTCATGATTGTTGTCTGATATTAGTTTGCCATCTTTGTCAACGTGTTTGCATTCGCCCTTCTGTTACTGTGCAGCTCATTTGTGGCTATTGTTACATAACTATCTATAGCGCCCCTGCACTGATTTTCACTTCCTATTTTGGGATCACAGAGACGGCCAACAAGGTGCTGCTGTCGCTGTTTGCCATCGAGATGTTCCTGAAGATGTATGCTTTGGGACTTCCTGCCTACTTTGTGTCGCTCTTCAACCGCTTTGACTGCTTCGTGGTGTCCGTGGGCATCTTGGAGTTGCTGCTGGTGCGGATGGATATCATGACGCCCCTGAGCATCTCGGTGCTGCGTTGCTTCCGCCTGCTTCGCCTCTTCAAGGTCACAAAGTAAGCCAAGTGCCAGCGACTTTGTAAGGCTCAAAAACAGGGAGCATTCTGGGAATCGTAAATTCAAGCTTTATTGCTGTTCAGCATCACTAAGGATATGTGAGCAATTAAGAAGGTTGTGTGGGGTACTCCTGTGAATTTGTTTTTTATGCTAACTGAGGACATGTAATACTGTTTAGATGAGGAATTTTTCTTAGGAAGAAATTAGCATAATTCAGGCCATAAAGGACAATGGGCATTATTTAAACCAGTATAATAACTCTTTTGAAACCTTAAATATATACCTCCAGGCAATATTTAGTGTTTTTACAAAATGAACTCCTGTTACTTTCCTAGCTACTGATAAACCTTCAGTGATTCTGTGACTTTCCTTCTCAGCTTGGGCCTTGAACCTTTCTGCCTCTCTTCAGGTACTGGAAGTCCATTAGCAACCTGGTGGCCTCCCTGCTTAATTCGGTGCGCTCCATCGCCTCGCTGCTGTTGCTCCTCTTCCTCTTCATCGTTATCTTCTCCCTGCTGGGCATGCAGGTGTTCGGGGGCAAGTTCAACTTCCCCGAGTATCAGGTTCGGCGCAGTAACTTTGACAGCTTCCCCCAGGCTCTCATCACAGTGTTCCAGGTATGAGAATGATCAGCTTTCAACAATACCACAAAAACAAAGATTTCTGCCTGAGAAATGTATTAGGAACACTGATGTAAATAATTTTTTTCTTTTAAAAAATGTAGAATAGGGTCAGTTAACAGTAGAATAAAATAAAAACACATTCCAAACAGCAAACAAAGTTTCAGGTTTAAACCAATTCTGGCCCAGTATATTACCGACCCAGAGAGTATGGGCAGTGTGCTTTGATTCCTGCCTGTAAAATTTATGGTTTAACTCACATTATTTTTTTTATTTAAAGCATAAATGACCTAGAAATTAAAGGAATTGTGGGGTTGTTAAAAGAAGGCAGGATGTGAGGCCACACTTCTCTTTCCCTTGCCCTGTGTAGGTCCTCACTGGAGAGGACTGGGATGTTGTCATGTATGATGGGATCCGGGCCCATGGCGGGCCTGACTTCCCTGGGATACTGGCCAGCATCTACTTCGTCATCCTCTACATCGTCGGCAACTGTATCCCTGACAACCAAGCCGACAGGGCGCAGGAACAAGCTTATATTTTTTCTTTTAATGCTATTGTTAGTTCAAGAGTGATACTTAACGTGTTCCCATAACAGTTTGCGATTGATTTTATGGTTGTTGTGTGGGAGTGAGGAGGCATGGTGGTGTGGTGGTCAGCGCTGTTGCCTCACACCTCTGGTCAGAAGGGCTCAGGTTTCCTCCAGGTACTCCAGTTTCCCCTGCAGTCCAAAAACATGCTGAGGTGGACTGGAGTTGCCAGATTGTCCGTGGGTATTTCTGCTGTGATGGGTTGGTGCCCAGTCCTGGGTTACTCCATGCCTTGCGCCCATGCTTCTGGGACAGGCTCCAGACCCCAGTGACCCTGCACTCGACAAATGTGTACAGAAAGTAGATGGGGAATGATACTGTCGGTGTTGGTGCAAGAATATCGATGTTAGTTTTGTTAATGTGTGTTCCTGTAACGTGTGTTTGTGATGCTTTTTTGACATATTTTTGTCAAGACTATGAGCATCTTCCTTTAAACTTACAAATTGTAGATGTATCAGCAATCAGATGCATTTCATTTATAGATACATTTCTGAGTTACGTCGTCAGTGAAGTGAACAGGTTCCGCGCAGGTGTGCAGACAGCTCTGCCTCCTGATCTGTGTTTCCCTTGACGGTAGTCGCCCAGTCATCCTTCTGAATGTGTTCCTGGCTATTGCCGTGGACAACCTGGCCGAGGCAGAGAGTCTCACTTCGGCCCAGAAGGAGAAGGCAGAGGAGAAGAAACGCCAGAAACTGCTCCGGTGAGTGGAGCTTGATGTCATATTAGGCTTACAAGCAGGCCCAAGATATACACCTTTTATACAAACGTCAATAGAACTTTAGATGACTTGTGTTCGCTGAATCTACTGGGATTGCACTGCCAAGATGAAGGCAGACCAGCCATCAAATGCATAGAATATAGTGTCTTGAAGCAGCTGAATGATAATACAAGTTTCTTTGTGGCAGAGGCAATGTTCCACAGAAGACTGATGAGGACAGGGCCCTGATGGTGAAGAAGCTGGCTGAGCAGAGGGCCAAAGCTGAAGGGATGCCCACCACAGCCAAGGTCAGCCCCGTGGATGCTGTACAAAACAGGCTGAGTGTCGAAGGTGTAGCGGCAATGACGTCATTTTATAAAAATATGAGAGCAAGATATTAAGGATAAAACAAAGAACCGCCCAGTAACACCAAATGATTTAGTACATGTATTCATTTCAGCTGAAAGTGGATGAGTTTGAATCAAATGTCAAAGAGATCAAGGATCCTTTTCCGCCAGCTGATTTCCCAGGTATCTAGCTGTTCTCCATGTGAGATGCTATGCATTGCTTATACGGCAGCGCTGATGAATTCTCAAATCTGATTGGTTAATTGGTTGTTGATTAATTTCCTGTAACTGCATGCCTAGTGCCACAGTAGTAATCTTTAATTCTAACTAGGGCTGTGCAATATGACCAAAATCTCATGTCCCGTTATGAATCAATTCCCAATAACAATGTATATTACGGCTGCACCTGGTATTTGTGGATTTTTTCTACAGATCAGTTACAGTAGGAGTTGGACAAAAATTTGCAAATATAAAAGAGGTCACAAATGTAACACGATTCACAAATAGATGGGAAGTGATCCACAACCGTGCAAAACCCTTTTCATGTGTACAAATCGCTCTCGATTTTTGTGGATATGATTTTACACAACACAAATAAAAAATACATATTTCTGAATACTTAAATATTTGTGGGTCATGGTACATATTTGTGGATCATGGTACATATTTGTGGATCATGGTACATATTTGTGGATTGTCTTCTGTGGGATACAAATAATAAAGTCCAATAAAAACTTACATGCAAGTGCCACATCCCATGTGCTTGCGAAATTCATCCAAATGATGAAAGAATGTTACCATATGCAGTGTATCCCTGCATCACCACGAAATAAACAATAGAGCATAACATGACATTTTTATTACATCTTCCAATATATCGTCATATCGATCAGCCCTAATTCTAATGTTACCTAAAATTTCAGATGTAGAACATAATTTTAAAAAACAGATACTTAAAAACAAAGATACTGCTACAGATCACCTAGACAGTAACCTAGACCAGGACCTGCAGTCAGTGATTAGATACCAAAATGATTTCGTGATAAACAAGATGGTACACAAGCCCAGCTTTAATAATTGGTAACCAGTAAATAAGTCACATTTTACCCCTAATACAGCTGACTACCAAGAGGTGCATGAAGTTAAATTAATAAAATAATGGCTTTATTAACATATGTTCATTGTCTGTATATTGCCTGTCTAATTTGAGAGATACCGTCTGGCAGAACCCAAATTCCTGTGTGACTTAACATACTTGCCAAATTCGATTTCATCATATTTGATTCTGATTCTGATTTAAATTACACTGCCTCTGCTGCCATGCATTTGACAACGTATAATGAACGGCCTGCAGTGCACTAACCTGCTTGTACCACAGTCACTACACATTTGGCACATTTACCAAAGACTGGTCTTTTGGCTTATCAATGGTTTTAGATCTGCCTAGTACATATTACATGTAATTTCTTACAATGATTTAAAAGCTGAAGAAGGATGTCACCCATGAGGATTGAAGGAGGTTTTCTCCCTTTGCATCTCACCACCCCTGCCTTCCTGGTTGCCTAGGTGACGACGAGGAGGAGGAGCCAGAGATCCCCCTAAGCCCCCGCCCCCGGCCCATGGCTGACCTGCAGCTGAAGGAGAAGGCGGTGCCGCTTCCCGAAGCCAGCTCCTTCTTCATCTTTGGGCCCCAGAACAAGTAAGTTGCTGTTTATGGTCTCCAACCAGAAAAAGTAGAACCTGTCTAGAGTGGTTGGAGCTAGTGAGCTTCTAGAACATTTTGGGGCTGTGGCTTGTCAGAATGTAATAATATGCACAAGACAGACATGAGGACATACAAACCTCAAGGACCGAAAGAAGCGGAGGTTTCCTCAAAGGAGGAAGAATCTGCCTGTTTGTATGTCCTCATTATGCGCTCTGGCAGGCAGTTCCGGCAGCAGCCGTAATGACTTCTCTGTTTTTGCTTAGGTTACGCAAGATATGCCACCGGATCATTAACGCCACCCCCTTCACCAACTTCATCCTGCTTTTCATCCTCCTCAGCAGCATCTCCCTGGCAGCTGAGGACCCTATCGATCCCAAATCCTTCCGGAACGAGGTCTCAATTGCTGTCAATTTATACCGACTGTCCCATAAAGATGATATCCCAAAAAAAGCTGGAAGTTTAGGCAAATATTGTAATACTGTCACATAATACATTATTTCCAAAGTAACAGTGACCAGACAAGGAATGCTGCTATTTTTATTTCAGATTTTATTCCAGATTAATTTTAAGCAGCCACAGGGGAACAATGGATAGCTCATATCTCCAGGTTTGGGAGTTTGAAACCTGCCTCTGCTCTGTGTGTGAGATGTTTTCATGTTCTCCCCCTGCAAACAGGCACACTGGTGTGTATTAATCACCAGCAGAGTATAAGGCTACATTCACGGTTCACATTCATAAGTACAAGTGACCTGTATCTGACTGCAATGTGAAGGCATCGGTCCTCCGAAACGTCACACATGCGCACATTGATACGTTTTTACATGGGTAAAAAGGTGGTCGTAAAATTGGCACGTTGTGCGGCCATGACCGCTGCGCTGATTCGAGTCTTTTGCCTCTTTAAACTTTGACTT
>JABJVO010000114.1:395257-410524 GCA_026770805.1 Boulengeromyrus knoepffleri
AAACTCTATATTTTGAGTGGAAATGTTGGGGGGTCGTCTTATACGCCCAGTCGTCTTATACGTCGGCAAATACGGTATTTAGTTCATGGAAATTTCTCTGTTATTTTGATTTCAGAGAGGAGAGGGGAAATCACAGTCACAGTGCAATGCCTATTATGTTATCCAGCTGTGAAAATACTGGCAACATCAAAGACCTCAACATCAAATTTACATAAACATGTAGAAGACTATAAGACCAACAGCTAACATTAGCTGCAGAGATCCAGGTTTTGATATCCAAAGTTAGTTAGGAAAGTATTATGTGCTTTACACAAAGCTGGACAGGCACATCAGTTACCAGCATTACAATACTACTTCTACAAATTAATACAATACTGTACCGTACTTCAGTTTTATTTGTATAGCCCAATCACATTAATTCAGTTTCATTTGTATAGCCCAATCACATGAATTCAGTTTTATTTGTATAGCCCAATCACACGAATTCAATTTCATTTGTATAGCCCAATCACATGAATTCAATTTCAATTGTATAGCCCAATCACATGAATTCAGTTTTATTTGTATAGCTCAGTTACATGAATTCGGTTTTATCTGTAGAGTCGCAATTCACATGGACAACACATACACAGTCTGTCCTTAACCCCTCATATAGAATACGATCATTTCTGCATTGTGGTTATTATATACTAAACTGCTTTCCGTTGTACACATAGTTTTACCTGTTCTTTACCTGTGTTTACCGTATTGCCTAATAAAAAAATATCTTTTTGACATTTATTTACTCTTGTCTTTAGTTGGCATTGATGTAATGTGAATGTAACTAAAGTAGTTTGTTACATTACTTTTATTTTGAGATACTTAGATTACATTGTTTTCAACAGGTAACTAGTAACTGTTCCGGATTACATTTTTAAAGTAACTTAGCCAACCCTGGTTGTTCGGGTGGGGCGAATTCCCCCACTGATTCTGGTAATTCTGTTCTGGCACCGCCTGAAGTAACGTTCTACAGAGAAGGAAGACCAGCCTTGCCGATGTGTTCAGTTGAACGTACCACTCTTTGCAGTGCTTTACAGTCCAGGGTAGAGCAATAATTGCCACTCCATGCAGGAATTCCCAAGGTCTATTTGCTAGAAAACAATATAGTTTCAGATTATTGTTTTGTGTGTTAAAAAGATATTTAGCAAATTTCGCCCCCAATAATAAACATGCATATGTTTTCACCTCACAACTCTTTTAACCTTAACCCACTTGCCCACGGGAGGCAGAAACCATAATCTTTCCGACATACATTAGTGAGACTACCGAATGAGTCCGACTTCTCTAAATAAATATCCGCAATACTTTCGCCGGCAGAAATTCCACATAACCTAATTAGGTGACTTAATTTCAATTCATACTCACATTTAATATACATTTAGGTCAGTCCTCTCGATTTGCTCATTCGACGTATTACTGGACCGCGCAGAATCTCCCCATTTCCTGCTATATACCAAAGCACACCATTTTTCATTGTTTCACCATCATCTTTCTCAGTTCCCATTGTTTGCTACCGCTTGCATTTTTAGAATTTGTGACTTATTTTTTTGTGACATTTAAGTGCAGTCTCCTTTTATTAAAAGTATTGCGATTTTATATTTGCATAATAGACACAGTACTCTACAGCAAATAACAGGCCTAGTACAGTACTGTGCTTGATGTCTTGCCTCTCCCCTATAATCCATAGAAGCATACGGCAGCAACCGCCCTTCTCAGGCCCCAGTCCGCCGCTCTCGGGCCCCTTCCGGTTGGGTTGACGCATGCGCAGACAACAAAGAAATACGTTCATGATGCGTTTCATGAGTTTCCAAAGTGAAGTTTATCTGTTTAGAAAAAATGTCCTACGCATATATTTGTGCGCGATATATGTTTCACGATTGGCAAGGTATTATAAATCTAAACATGTTATATCTTCATTTTATTTCTTCCCTCATGCATAAAAATTCACACAAAAAACGAAAACAGCATTGTTGTTATCAGCAGTTGTCTATGATAACTTGTCAAAGTCGTGCATAGATATTTATTGAGCGCTTAAAACCCTTAGTTATAATATTCTCGATGTTATTAAGATTTGTAAACATCTACCGCGTTACCGATTGCGTTATTCATTCTGGATACGTGAAATAGATTTACATCAGGGTTAAAACAGTACTGAAGCAATGTCGTTACATGATGGTCATTTTTGGCATGCGGGATTCTAAGTGTGTCGAATTGTTCTGTGCATGCGCGAACCGGAAGGGGTGGCTGCAGTCGTATATTATTGAACTATCGAGCAAGGTGGCCAACTCTCACGCATCTGGCTTGACACTCAGCTTTCCGACTGTCAAGCTCACGCAAGAAATCCTAAGACAATCTGTATTGTAAAAGTGCGCCTGCAAGCCATGTTGCTGGTAATAATCAGGCCGAGACGGCTCCGGGTTTAGACACTTGGTGGCGTTCTTTTATTCCTGTACCATTTCTATTAACAACGCACTCGCACTGCCCACCCTGCCAGTCACCCCGCGTACTCCTAATATGCGCGGTGGGCAGACACACACACACACCGACACGCCATGTACAACGATAACCATGCCACACTATACGTGACATAACAACACAGCACATTTACATTACAACACAAGCCGCTACGGAGAACAATTTACAAGGCTGGCATCAGTCCAACCTGCCGCACTGCCCGCCGGTACCTCCGCGCTACACTATCATTCCATTCTAAATCTAAAATTAGCTACATCAAAAGCATTGGGGTAGCTTGCAAACCCTACAGACTATTTACAGGGTAATGAAATTATTACATACATGCAAATCGTGTGCATGTGTGTGCAGACTTGTCTCGAAATTAACATCTCACGCCAGCCAGCTGACCAAAGTTAACCCTGCCGAGATAAACCCACATTAACTTGCGTCTGATGGTCCCGGTTCCAAATGCGGACGCCGACGGATACCTTTATATGTAAATTATAAAACATGCACAAAGAAAGATAATTAATTAAAAAGTTAAGTATACGTGCGCGCACACACACACACATAAATATATAAAATGCATTTAAGCAGGCACGTTGTCTCGGGGGGAGGACAGCTGTGGAAGTTGTCCTGTGATGTGCGGTGCAGAAGTGGGCCTAGGAGCTCAATGTCAAGTGAACGAATGTTTTAGTTGAACGAAATCACAAAAATCGTTTAGTGCATATTCGTCGGTAGTTTTTTTTAACTTTTTGAAATTTGGACAACAGTAGAAAAACCACCACATTACAACCGCCAGAGGCCACTAAAGACCAGTATTGTAAAAAAGTAACGTTCTTCGACAATAACGAAAATGAAAGCAAATTAAATGGATCATCTTGCTTTTTGTGTGAAGCCGTACATGATTCGTTGCATTTAAAAATACATAGATACGCATTTAACATAAATGAAAATGTTTAATACGTAACTGACAGACTTAATAAAAACAATTTTTGCACGTTTGTAAGACTACAGTAATTAAATTTCTTTTCCATCACCACTGTTCCACCTTCCTATTCCTGTATTAAAATAATAATATAGTTTTATCCTATTTAACCCATATATGGCCCGTTCGACATTTTCTAATTTGTTAGCATGGAAGCCAGTGAACGTCTAACACCAAAATTGAACTGTTCCTCTTCACATGGCAGCGTATTGCAGAGCTGCCACCTAGTGTAGACAGGAATCACTGCACACAGGCACCCTCCCAAGAGCATGACACATGGTAACAAAGAGGATGGATGGATGGATGGATGGATGGATACATACCTACACATACATACATACACTCATACATACATACATACATATATGTACATACATATATACATACATATATGTACATACATATATACATACATATATGTACATACATATATACACACATACATATGTACCTATAGCTGCTTACACCTTTATAAAACAAGTGATTTACTCGAGCAGTTAAGGTTAAGTGTTAAGAATATTTTCTTGATTCTTAAGAAAATTCTTAGATAGAAATTCTTAGATGTATTTGTGCCAGGAAATGTTTAAATAACGTGAGCCTTTTCACCATAGCACACAGTGGAGGGGGATTTTGGCGGCCTTCATGGGGGGGGGGGTCAGACACTTGGCACAGGGGCACTGAAAAGGGCTTAGATTGAAAATATTAAACCAATTGTTTTGCTCAAAATACAGTAATAATGGAAATTATTATGACACCCCAATGTTTCCAAAAATACACGTTGTTATCACAGTGTTTGTATATGTTATTGTTTGCATGACATATTTTAAGAGTGGCTGAGCACTAATTGCGAGCAACGCTTCCATAAAGCAGCAATAAAAACAGCCCTTCTGCTGACAGTGTTCATGATTTTGCTACTTTCCCCCAGACTTGTCTTCTAGTGATGTCACAGGATTATTGATAAAAGTGGAGCTTTGAAGGTGGCCATGGTTTCAAATACGTTTCAAGTAACTGGACGAGAAGAAGCTGGTTTGAATGCATTATTTTAAAAACTCAGGTTTATCACTGAGGGCGGGTTTGTTTAAATGCACTGTACAAGGCCTGTGACGTCAGCAGGCACGGGAGCGCAGAGACAATGCTTTTCGCTTTTTCTTTTGTTCTGCTATTTTCCTGTTTTTTCATCCTGGTTACTTCCTGTTATCATGTGTGCCTGAGGGTAAACTCTTAGTGTTGTTGTTCCAATCGTTCCATGTTCCAGCTGCTTATCCAGTACAGGGTCACAAGGAGAGGGAGAATGGGAGTGTATCCCAGGCAGCACTGGGTACAAAGCAGGGGGAATGGGGAAACCCTAGGGGGGAAACCAGTGCACAGCAGGGGGAATGGGGAAACCCTAGGGGGGCGGCCAGTGCACAGCAGGGGGAACAGGGAAACCTTAGGGAGGCTGCCAGTGCACAGCAGGGGGAACGGGGAAACCTTAGGGAGGCTGCCAGTGCACACTAGTGGGAATGAGGAAACCAGTGCACAGCAGGGGGAATGGGGAAACCCTAGTGGGGCTGCTAGTGCACTGCAGGGGGAACCATGCACACACACACACACACACACAACAGGCAGAACTCCAGGAAAACCTGGAAAGATCACACACACAGAGCTGGAGTAGGAATGACACCCTGAAGCCTGGAGGTCTGGGTAGCAGAGATAGCAATTACATCACTGGCCGTTACATCACTGTGTCGCCTCATACACTCATATTCCAGGATGAGCCTTACTGAACAGTGACATAGCAGGTTCCCTTACACAGAGTGACTCATGCCCTTAAAGTCATATATTCAAGTGAGTCACTGAAAGGTAGGATAGATCCTCCTTGGTTTTTTTGTTACTAGTTATGTGATGTAATCACTGTACTTTCAGCCTCAAGGCGTAATGGGAGCGATTCTGAAGCGTTTAAAGCCTTGTCTCTTTTGTTGATGTTGCACAAACTCTTGTTTAGAGGGCACTGGCCTTAATATACAATTCAGTGTTTTTTAATGCCACAACTATTGCTTGTCTCTTTTGGACTATATTTTAATTTACAAGTATTAAAATTCATGTAAATATGCAGTCTATTTCAGTTCATTCAAACAAACCTCGTTTTGTCTCTGGTGTGTGATTAAACTGTCGGTTGTTGTTATACTTTTTAAGTAAGTAAGTAAGGAAACTTTATCTTGTAAGCGCCTTTCGCAGATAAAGCAGTCACAAAGTGCTGTACAAAAGAAAAAAAGAAAAAACAGAACAAAAAACAAAACAAAACAGAAAAACATATAAAACATATTAAAAACAGATAAGACATAACAAAACACGATTTCACAGGATCGGCTCACATTTTACCAAAAATCTTCAGAAAAAAGTTAAGTTTTTAGCTGCCCTTTAAAACCTTCAACAGAATCTGCAAGACGCAATGACGGAGGAAGATCCTTCCATAACCTTGGGGCGACAACTTGAAGTCACCACAGGTTCTAAGTTCCACGGAACAACAATGAGCCCTTGATCAGAGGGCCTTAGAACATGAGCAGCCAAATAGGGACGTACCAGCCCCAGCTTTGTCTCCTGATCTGGATTTGTAAAGGTAGACTGTCTGATATGAGACTGTTCATTAGCACAACACACACAACACAGACGTTAATGCTCAGAGCAGTTAATCATTCACCAGCCATTCAAAATCCGATCTTTAATATTTAATCCCTTCCTTCCTTGTCCCGGTGAGATTGCTGGACTATGGCCAGAAATGGACAGTTATTCCCGTGTGTTGACAGAAGAAAGAAGATTATTTGGGTCAGTTTAAATCCCAGAAAGGGGTTTCCTGTTGCACACTGGAGAAAAGGGCACCAAGTCAGTAAAGCTTAACAGCCTGCCGTCCACATCAACACCATTTTATATGTTTATTTAATTACTTATCTCACATTAGCCAGTGACAAGGCTGCCTTCTGGAAAAAGCTACATGGTTAGGGAACAGGAAGTGTAATTAAAAGGTTGCAGGTTTTAATATATGGCATAGAAGTTGTGTCTTCCTACAGGTTGCTTTGGAAGATGGCAGACTTCATATACAGATAAAACTGGAAGTTACTTCACTTTAGTTCACCACAATTAACAGAAAGGCACCTGTTTTATGGATACCTTTCATAAAATTAGGACCACACTCCAGATATCTTCTGTGGTCATATGACATTTAAATACCCAGCAATGGATAATTTTTATGGAAAAATTAGTAGATCATTCTGTATATTAAATAAGTGTTATTGCAGGTTAAAGCCCGGAGTGGTGGTGTTGACGGCACTAAATTGGCCACATTCCTCAGTTCTGTTCTTTGTTTTGAACTTGTCATTGTTCAGATATCACAGGAGGAAATTATTCATAATTAACAAGTTCCTACAATTACCTATTGTTCAGACTGGGTTTGCTGTTGTCTAAAATATGTTTTAAAAATCTATATATTTTAATTAAATTATAATATAATTATATAATAAAAAGATTATGGTTCTTCATGCTCTCATTCTAGATTAAAATCTTGTATGTGTTTTTCCTGCACTGTTTTTAATTAGTTGAACACCATATTTAGTCAAGTTTAGCCCAGCAAGAACTGCACAGTGTGTGAAGTTATTACTCTGCTTCACAGGCGAATCCCCACGCCGCTAACACCGCACAGCTACACAGGTCATATCACTAGAGAATTCAGGTTTAATAGCCACTTAGAAGCAGAGCAGCATAGACTTGTTTTTTTCAGGTCCACAAAAACTGCGCCATCTCCTGCCCATTGAGATAACATTAGATGAGCTTCAAACCACATGACTTTCACCTCAGCAGCCAATCATTTCAGGTACTGTATCACTTCATATCTACCTCAATTACATTTCAGGTGTTGTATGACTTCACATCTACCTCGTTTACATTTCAGGTGCTGTATGACTTCACATCTACCTCGTTTACATTTCAGGTGCTGTATGACTTCACATCTACCTCGTTTCCATTTCAGGCACTGTGTGACGTATGACTTCACATCTACCTTGTTTACAATTGAGGTGCTGTATGACTTCATATCTCCTTTTCCTTTTCTATTGTATAGCCAGCCAAATGTATTTTTTCAATACACATTATGGGACACATTTGGTTAATATTACTCCTGTTCTTTGCTGTAATACGGAAAGATGTTACACCCAACATACATGACAATTATATTTATGATGGATTAAGTATAGCAGCTCTAAATTAATCATTTACTGCCTATCCTTAATGTCTTGTTGTTTTTGTCTCTTCAGTCCACAAATAAATTCTTGGAAAAGCCTGTCACTGCCTTGTTAGAGCTGACTAACAGTTTTGGATCATACTTTATCACCTTTTGTTATTTTTATTAGACTGTGTTGAACAACTTCGATATAATCAATGCCAACCACTATACTGAAAACTTTGTTCGTATTGGGGAATGACGCCAGCGATGGCTAGTTACAGTAACTAGGTTCAAAAACAATTGAAGTGCCCTGTAGCAGTTCACTGAAGAGCAAGTCAGTAAATTTCCATGCACAGCTAAGTCGAGCCACGGTTATTGTTCGACTACGCCATTTAATCGGACTACTGCCCTTATCCCAGTATACATGCACGGGAGAGGAATCGATTGACCGAAGTATGTCCGACTCCGTTACAATAGGTGGCCTCTTTCAGCTTGTTAGAATTTGGCTTTTCAGGTTGACCTATTACATATCACAGACGTAAAAAATAAATATAAATAAATAAATAATAATTATGGATGCGTGGACAAATGAAGTGACACAAGCTTTAATTGCGATCTGGTCATAAGAACCAAAGATCAGAATATGGTAAACAAGAAATAAAGTATTTTGTATGATATACTATGACATAACGGTATCGGATTTTTTAAAAAATATTGCAATGCGATTTTGTTGTATAATAAATATTGTGGTATTTATGAAACAAAAAAGAGTTCAACACAAATTTCTCACAAAGCCGTCTAGGAGTGATTTAAACAGCAAGGAGAAAAACGATTGTGATTGTTTCGGAAATCGCATGCAGGTCTCAAACAACGGAGGTAAACTTAATTTAAACTTATTTTTAGATGATCCTGAAAAAGGAATAATCATTAAAATCTTAGAACTCGCTGTTTTTTTCCTATGACAGAGTAAAAATATTTTACTCCCTGCGCTATAATATCCGTACCAAATTGAAGGTAAGAGAAAATCTGATCTTAATCTAGTTCACAAGCATATGTAATTGGATGTGCATAACATCACATGGGGTCGTTTAGATACAGTACTTAATTCGAAGGACTGTACAAAATGCACTATAAATTATCACACAAATGTTGCATTAAACACACTTCGTAATAATCGCCGTTTTATAATAATTGAATAAATCAGTAGAATTTTATTGTTATTTCTACATCGGCAGGTTTTCATCAAACTACTGATAAATAGATCGACAACTTTAAACAGTTTAAATTAATGTAAAACAAATCAAATCTAGGTGTTCAATACATTTAATTTTAAAATTATATATAAAATATACATTTTATATTTTATACTACGTACTGTACTGAACAATGTGGTGTTTGGTGGATCAAATAAGCAGTACCAGACTTTTATTTTGGTAGCAGCTGCCGAGGTAGACAGTACGTTAGAGGGAAGCGGGGGGGAGACCGCCCAGAACGGGGAAGCGTACTTTAAACCAAGACAAATGCCATTCAGGTTTCCTCCAGACCTCAATGAGCAAGCAGTTTTAAAAATACCGACGCAGAGTGAGCGGGGCACTTGCCTGTACTTGCCTGTCATGCGTTGAGTAGCACAAGGGGGCCATGAAACGAAGGTAAGGTCGCTCTGATTACCGACAGTCAGCGCGGTGTTGGTGCAGGGCGGTTTGTCGAATTCCCCAGTCCATTAGGATCACGCTGTGTTGGCTGAAGCGCAGAGATTTGTGATCAGAAAACATGATGAACATGTTTTTGGCAGCGCGTCGGTCGCTGTGCTGAAAATCCCGCTTTGGCGTCCGCGTCTGGACGCTGCGTTTAGCGGCACAAGCACTCGACTATCGGTTCGTATGGACGCCAGAACTGCGCGGCGACGTGACTGATCCAGCACATGCCTCTGAACTAGATGATCAGCCTACATAGTTCAAACTTAAGCTCATCCGACATTTTACTGCAAAAAGATGGCACGTTGCAGTATTTGTAAATGCGTGGATGTGAAAGGGGAATAGGTTTTTCAGCAAACTGAGCTAAGAATGTGGACAACCTAATAAAGTGGAGAAACGTAGAAAACAGGTTTTCCCGATACTGACAGCGGATTATTTATTTAACAGTTGTGGAAACTGCTTTTGTGGGGAATGTGAATCAGTTTATGTCTACTTCTGTTTCTGTTCTTTTTATGTAGTTATAACGTAAATGACACAGCGCCGGCTTTGTTGACGTTTGATGATTTCAAGTTGAAGATGAACTCGACTGAATTTACGAGTCATCTTATAGCTTAGGGAAAGTCGGAAAGAAAAACAAGACGTTGGGATACGTACAACGATCTTCTATTTTAGTTGCTCCTGGATCGTTATCAAGATGATCTAATTTTACAACAGTAGTGGCACTTATCTATCAGGGTGTTCAGTCCTGCTTGGGCATTCATTAACTCTGTAATGGATAGTAGCTCTGCCCTATTTTCCGACGGAATTTGGTTAGAAGTTGGGCGTAAAAGCACCACTTTCAAAAAACAGACTTCCAAGTGGACTAAGTGGGAAGAAGAGAATAGGAGACACTTAAACGTCAATGCTTCCCCTGCCATCCCATACCAAGGGTATTAAGAAAAATTTCTAGCAAGCCGGGAATACAAACATGGGCCCAATCGATTTTGCTTTTAATAGGACGAGAAAAGACTTTTTTTAATTCCACCTTTCCGGACGTGCTGAGGAAATGTGGTTTTTCTTTTCTTTATTGCGAATTAAGTGGTAAGTAATAATAATATAAGTAATTACCAAATGAACGAAATTAACGTTTGATTGGATCAATTAAGACCACCAAAGAACTGAATTTAACGCATTTGATCCATGTGGTGGAATGTAGGGACTACTGATCGTGTGTAGCGTCACCTACTGGTCGCCACTGGCTTCATTCTTGTTCCGTATTAATTATGGCAGAATTGATGCCATTTCAGTTGTATTCCTACGTCTGTTTTATGGTGCTTGTCAGCATGTTATGCTTTAGCCTTAACATTATGTGTCCACTTGAATACTGACTCTTTTTTGCATTTCTTTGTGCAATAAAAAATATATTATCTGTATATATGGACATTTTTCCTAAGTTGATATTGTTAATTGACACGCGTACTCCATGCAACAGTAATTGTGTTGTGTATAAACTGTTTACCCTTCAGCTTGTAACGTGATTATGCTAAATTTTGAGATCTGCAATTTTCAGTCATGTCAGCAACTCGAGTTTGATGCGGTAATGTCATGATTTCTGTAAACAGATATAGTCAGGGAGTCTCACTTTGTTCATCGTATGCCAGTCTTCTGTTTGGCACAGAGCAGTGTATGAGGCTTATGGCAGCTTATTTTGGTGCAAAGCGATGAGTGTAAAAAAAAGACTCATTTCTGTCTGCAGTGTGGTAATGGATATAGCGGGGCATGTTCACAGATTCACAGAAATACGCCTCTGAACTGAGGGGGAACTTGGAGTCCCTACAGAGCATACACATGCACACACAGCACTGGCTCTCTGCAATCCCGCGTCCAAAAAGGTGAGAAGCGCCAGCGCTCCCCGCTGAGTCATGAATGAGAGAGCGGCACGCCCCGTGGTTTCCAGCGATAAGGAGCGCCTCGCACTGCATTAGAGGCCGAAAGCTCAGCTATGTGTGGAATCTGGCTGCTCCTTTGTCAGAAAGTGCAGCGGCCATGAATGACGAGGCGCCTGCGGCTCGGATGCTTGGGGATCGGCTCTTGGGAGTGACACAAGCGCTGAGCTTAAAGGAAAGCTGTACTTTGTAAGGTTAAGGTGTATAAAAAGATCACCATGCATGTTGTTGTTTGAATTCCCTTTGGTGTCCCTCCGCGGCCAATTCACAGCTGTCTAAAGTGGCTCCACTTTCATATTAGCAGATTTTAGATCATGTTGAAAAGTAGTGCACCAGTGTCGATTTTTGGATGTTTTTGAAGTTGAATCTGCCTTTTCATTCCTGTTGCATAGTTATATCTGTGCCCAAGAACAGTCCGGCACTCATTTTTAAAAATCAGGTTGGGTCACTTGTGGCTGTTGCCTCATTAAAACAATACAGCCGAAAAATGCCCTGAGCTGAATATAATTGTGTGGCTCCACTTTAATCCTTCATCTGATGCAAGCACCTTAGTCTGCAGCCTTCATTTATCTTAATTTCATTGCAGAAGATAAACGGCTGCATCTGATTGGCTGCACTTCTCCGCTCCAAACAGTCTTGTCAGGCTGGCCAGGAATGCTGTGCTCTTTGTCTCTTAGCTTTCAATTAATACTTTAATAAATTCTCTTTGTTAAATGTACCATTATTGTTGTATTCATTGTTTATTTATATATTTACTGCTGGTTTTTCTGACGATTATTATTGTTAGTCTGTGTTCACTATTTGACTTTGGAAACGAGCTGATTTTTTTGACTGGAAACGAGCTGATTTGGGGTCATTCGTGTCAGGACTGCTATTGCAGAAGGAGGAAATGTAAGACATTCCAGAAAGCTGGAATTACATTCAATAGTGTAATTTTGCCACAAATTTCCTATTGCCATGTTCATGTAAGAAGCAGGAGGGCTGCCTACTTATATATAATATGAACTCCACACTGGCCACAGAAATGTGATTACCTTGCTACCTGTCCTGTTTAAGACTCTTATGCTTTCTCTAATAAGCCATTTACCCAATGTTTTCTGACTGTGATCTACAGATGCATAATTGGGAATTTTAGTGCATTTCTTATTGATTGAAAGATTCTATTTTTTTTAGACAATGACTGGATTAGACAGTAAATATCACAGATATCTTATTGAAATCACAGTACTGAATGGAATGTGGTGAGTGCTAAAATAATTTTTGGGCAAAGTTAATATACTTTTGTAAACCTCAGCTGTGTTATTGTTATATTTGCGTTTGTCCCTCCCAAAAACTAAAATATTTAAAAAATATTAAATTGGGTTGGCATGGCGCATTGCAACATTGCCTACAGCTCCGAGTCGGGGGGGTTAAATCCCCCTTGTGCCTTGTGTTTGCGGAGTCAGTATGGTCTCCGTCAGCTTGCAGGCGTGCAGTTAGGCAGAGGTCAGCAACCTTTTTAAATGAAAGAGCCATTTTATCCTAAATGTCTGACCCAAGATTCACAAGTAATTACAAAAAATAAAGAGAAACTATTTCGGGGCGGGGAGCTCTCAGTTTTAAATCACTCGGAAGCGTAACAGCGCAAAGGTGACTAATATCACTACATCGTTCAGTTCTGTAGCGACAGTCTTCACCCTCATCCCTCCTTTCGTTTGGCTCTGCAGTCGTCTGCCCTTCACTCTCCACTGCACTACTTGTAACTGACCCAGCAATGCAAAATGTCCTCACCACTCCCAACTCAGCTGGCTATAATATGTAAATCAGAGAAAATTTAATCATTTTATGAAGACCTGGGAAGGCGTGGTGACGATTTACTAGAAAAAGTATATGAAAGAATTAGGAATCCCAATAAACTTTTGAAGCCTACATCCAATCTCGGACGCTCAAGAACACTGCCGTAGAGAATTTCTTTGAGGAAGATGTAAATTATGCAGTTAAGACATCACAGTAGTGCGCGACGGACCACCTTGTTCACATATAGCTAAATAAATATCTAAATGAAAAATAATATTAACCCATAATTATTTATATTTATGAAAGCATTATCATAATATGTTAAGACATGAAAACGTGAATGAGTCTATGGTTCTGAGACAAGCCGCAGGTTGCTGACCCCTGAGTTAGGCTACCTGGTGTCTGTAAACTGTGTGTAATCCTGTGGACAGGCACCCCATGCAGGGCGTATGTCTGCCCCGCCTTCTGCTCGGTGCTGACCCCGCTTAGGATCAGCAGTTAGAGGATAGATTGATTTCATATCAGAAATTTCACATTAACCCAAGAGGCTTATTTTATTAACAGAGTGAGTGGTCCCATCCTGGGAAAACCCCGAGCCCTGCCCAGCCACTCTGCCCTGAGCCTTTCTTTACTGCATGGGCAGCCTCTCTGTACCCAGCATAGCTGAGCTCCCGTCCTCAGACAAGTGTAACTCTTCTCAAGTTATTTTTGCTGAGTTAATCAAGTTGCAGTGTTAGTTCGGTGACATGGGACTGGGTTTTAAGCCATTTAATTTGTTCTGCAGGTAGTGTAAACTCCATCATCTTCTAAACCATTTAATTCTTTGTTTGCCCACTTATCCTGCTCAGGGTCGTAGGGGAAATTTTAGAGCACGGAAACTGACACGCCTGCTTTTGGGATGTTTAAAACTCTGACAGCTCACATATAATAACATATATGATTCTGAGATGCCATCTCTGCTTGGTCAGTCAGGCGGCTTCTTCCTCGGTCGTATCTAAAGGTGTAAAGTGATGCATCCAGCCAGCAGTCTTGTTATTCCCGTCACACATACGTTCCTGCTGACACTGACAATGACTCTCTGCTTTACATTGCTTGGCTGTAACATTTGTCAATAAAGGGTGGGAAATAGTGTTTTAATATGAGTGTCATGTTCCGGTTCTGAGCACAGTTAGAATGGGTTCAGCATATTTGGACCTGCCTGTGAATTCTGCAAGCATTAATCTAAAATCAATTCTTCTGAGAAGAGCACAAATGGGGGCTGCGTGGTTCCTTCCTATGTCTGCTTGTGATCGGAGTGACTGACTTGCTGTAAACAGCATCTGCTCTCAGCTCTGACTGTGGGTCAAACGTAGCCAGATTTGAAACCTGGTAGCAGAAATTGTTATTTGGGAAAATTTTGGTCCAGGTATGCACAACTGGAAATAAAGGAGTCTTCCCTAGCTAATCTTATGTTTAATCATACATGTTCTTAATACCACAGCCTGAGCTGCTGCCATTCCTAGTGAGAGGTACTGCACCAGTGGGACGATAAAGAGCGCTTCCTCCATGACATCAAAGCCGTAATAAAAGAGGAGGATTATCATCATCATCATCATCATCGGTGATCACTCGGAGTCGAGAATGATGGTCCACCTGGGGGGTCCTTATTGTGGATCTCGAGATGGCTGAAGAGGCCAATTCTCGAACCACAAACCTTGTGACAATGTGGACATGGTCCGAGGTGCTGGGGGTTAGAGTGTGGGGCAGTGACTCTCTCCTTTCTTTGCTGCCGCTTCATTTTTGGCAGCCTCTTACGCCTTCGGCCATGCTGGCAGCTTTGCCCTTATTTTTTTAGAACCCAGCTGATGAGTACTGAATTCGGCTGGGGTTTGACCCCATGACCTGCTGGGCGCCCTTCCATCAGCGCTCCACACAGCCGCCTTTGTCTGCCTCCTTCCTGCCTCTCTGACCTATAAAAACTTTCCACTCCTATAAGAGGGAGAGGGTGGGGAGCTGAGAGGCCTTAAAAACAGCCCTGGGTGGCATGCTTGTTGTGGAAGGGGCTATTGACTGCTGTAAAAGACAGTCCATGCCTTGATCTGCTGCCCCCATCCGTCACGTCCTGCCACCATTCAAATCCGGAAAGGACTGGCAGTTAATGAGAATCAACTTTTTTTTTTTTAAAACCAGTGGCCCTTGATCTACCCTTGTTCCTGT